>OMNM01065146.1:16318-26491 GCA_900302745.1 Parablennius parvicornis | reverse complement strand
CGAGACGCATCTGAGAAGGGGTGATTCTCATTTCCTCTCAATATGCAACGGTGAAAAGCAGCCCGCGGCAGTGTGCAGCTTTGAGCATGAGCACGCAACACCGCAGAACAGTAATGGTAACTGTAGGTAATGACTCGTGATGATGCGCTATGTTTCGTGGTCTTACTTGTAACGCATGATAAAAGGTCGCAACTGTCCGGGAAGGTGCCTGATGCCTCGACCCTGAATCATATAATTCAGGTTAAAGTCTTGATCAGCTGTCAGGAATTAAGATTCATGCTATTCCTGACTTGTCGTCGTTATGTGTAAGTTACGTGCACCTTTAACAGCTCCACAATCGTTTTCTTGCGTTTCTCATCATGACTTAAAACTTCATCAACCATATCAACTGCACATTTTTTAATTAACTCAGTATCTGCAAATGTTTTCTTAGCTTTGGCTGGTTCCATGAAACAAGCGATGATGTCCCTGTGGTGCTCTCTTGTGACAATATTGAGCTACATATCGTAGACATAGAGTGCTTGTATGACGTTATGTTTTCAATTTCTCTTTTGCTGCTTTTGGAACACCCATCATCCCTGTCAGCTGCTGCCTGGCTGTCCAAGCTAGATGGCCCACCTTTGTGATCCTTGCTTTCATGAGATGGCTTCTCAAGGTGGCTGAGGAGAATGCTGTGGTGGAGATCATGCAGTTGAGGAACTGAGGCTCTTCAAAGCCTAGGCTTGGCATCCGGTCGGGAGGTGTCCAGAGACCTCCATGCCTCCACCATCGAAGTGTAGAATGGAGTCAGGCCAGAAAGGTCACATTCAGATGTTATTGTCAAAAATAATAGAATGTCTAGTCCGAGTCTCCCAGCCTTTCTGAGTAACAGCTGTGCAAGTGCTGTCCAGACAGAAGAGCCATACAGCAGTCTCTGCAAAGCCTGCAGACTGAAGGCCACAGTTCTGGAGATGGTGTCTATGTAGCCCTGCGCCCCCCATGCTACAGGGAAATACAGGACTGATGCTTGCACCCACTGCCGGTCAACACAAAGGAATCCACTCAAACTTTCTGCAGTTTTTCCAGGAGACCAGGTGGATGGACCAGGACTTTCAGTTTGTGTCACAGAGACGAGGCAACCAGATTGTTGGCTATGAGGGTTCTTCCACTGTAGGACCGCTGTGGTTGCACCCATTTCCATTCACACAACTTGGAGTTGTGTCATTGTCTGAGATTTTTTTTTTTTTTTTTTTTAGTGCGTCTGCGTCTTCTGATTCATGCAGTTAGCTTTGTTTCTTTAATACCAAGAATGCACTGCACTCTACGTCACATGATCTCACTACATCCGCTGGAAAGTCCGCAGATAGTTCTCTCATAATTTAACCGAGACCCACGTTTTCAAGTTGACCAGATTTCACTTATTTGGTCCAGATCAAAGTTCAGGGGAGCTTTCACACCTGATCAAATGACTTTCCCAGAAAGTCCTTGAAGTGACCTCTGGTTCAGATCAAACAGGCCTGGTGTGAAAGCACCCTTACAGACCAACACAGGTACAAGTCCAGACCTATCGTTCTAGAGTTTACATGTTCTTCTTGTGTGTGTATTTGTTTTCTCTAAGTACTCATGTTTTCTTCAAAGACAAAACACTTTGTGAGCTGTATGTATATGAGTGAGTGTGACACTGTGTGTGTCCTGTGATGGATGCTCACCTGTCCAGGTGAACCTGCCTTCACTCACTGTTATAGCTGTATCAGATCCAGCCAATCAGAATGCTGATTGCTTTAGTCTGATGTTCAAAATGGAAACTGACTGTTAAAGTTACTAATGACAGCATGTACATTTCTTTTCCCTATGAAGCAAAACGATGGCCAGTTCACTGTGATCCAACTGGTGGGAATGCTGCGTGGCATCGGAGCAGGAATGAAATACCTGTGTGACATGAACTATGTTCACCGGGACCTGGCAGCAAGGAACATCCTGGTCAATAGTAATCTGGTGTGCAAAGTGTCGGATTTCGGACTGTCACGCTTCCTAGAAGAGGACACGTCAGATCCCACCTACACTAGTGCTCTGGTGAGTGTTTCACACACAGTCTCAGGATCAATGTTAATTAACCTAATCAGGGATAATTCTCAACTTTTAGTGAAATCAAAACGTTATATTAAAGATTTTTAAAAAACGACAGTAAAATGATTGAATCTATTTCTGTTTGCAACCTGTTTGTATCATTGGTGATGATGCTGGAAGCCTTCCTCAGTCGACTGATGGAGATTGACCTGGTCCGTCCCAATGATCTGTTGAGCCCACAAATCCAAGTCAATTTTTAGTACAAGTTATCATCCTTGGTCACTCTGCTGCCATCTGGCTTAAAAGCATGAATACAAGCAGTTCAAAGCACTGACAAGAAAATTCACCCTAAAAGTGATCCCATTGTGCTAAACCTGTTGACATTCAGTCAGCGGTCAGCACCACGGACAGCAACCATTCACAAATAATTTCAATTTCAATCTACAGTTACTCTCCCAGAAAAAAATCTTTAAATTATACTTCCCATAAAAGTATCAATTCTTTTTTTCTTTTTAAATCTTTTTACTGGTGTTTGTTTTGTTTTTTTTACAATAGAGGAAACATTGGTATAGGGGGATGGGCAGATGGGTTGAAAAGTAAGAGGGTCATTCAATCTAATTCAAGCTGGAAACCGGAAAAATAAAGACAAAGACAATATCAAACTAGGATGTTTGCATATCTGGAAGAAAATGCACGCGTGAATGCAGTAGCAAACACTGCTTTGATAGCTCTGATCTGCTATGAGATCGTCCGTTTCCATGGAGACCGATGCTTTGATCTGCCATGACATCTTCCATTTCTGTGGCGACCGATGCTTTGATCTCCATCCCCAATCCATTTCCATGGGTAAAAAATCCAGACAAAGGTAAAAATATCTCAAAAAGTACAAAAGATCCCAAAAAGTCCAAACATAGCTCTAATGTCCTGAAAGAGACGCACGATTTGATATTCGAATGGTTGCTGTAGGTCGCCTTTTACTGGAGTTATAGCGTCATGAAAAAAATCACTCAGAATAAAATTAATAATAAAGATTTGGATATCAATAGTGTGAATGCCTTATGCATTCACACAACTAGCAATTTGCATTTCTGGGAGAAAATGTGTGTGGTGTGAATGCATTAGGCAAACACTGTTTCGATAGCTATGATCTGCTATGACATCGTCCGTTTCCATGCAGACAAATGCTTTGATCTCCATCCTCCATCCGTTTACATGGGTAGAAAATCCGGACGAAAGTCGAAATATTTCAAAAAGTACAAAAGAGCCCGAAGTCCAAAAATAGCAGAAATGACCAGAAAGAGACACACGCTTTGATGTTTGAACGGTTGCCGTCGGTCACCATTTGCCAGAGTTATAGCGTCACGAAAAATCACTCAGAATAATAATAAAGATTTGGATCTCAATATTGTGAATGCCTTATGCATTCATGCAGTTATTATGCTGAGTGATTTTTCGTCACAATATAACTCCAGTAAATGCCGACCTACGGCAACCGTTCAAACATCAAAACGTGCGTCTCTTTCAGGACATTAGTTTTGACTTTTTGGGAACTTCTTGACTTTAAGAAATATTTTGATTTTCAGACTTTTTTTCCCATTTAAATGCATGGGAGCTTTGATGCTCCATTCGGAGCCAGGGAGACCCCAGATCAAAGACAAAGAGACCCTGACTGCCTAACAACAAGTTTTTAAACTCTCTGGCACATCTAGTGTTTGTCTACTGCATTCACACATGTGTTTTCCTTTGGAAATGCAAACATGCTAGTTAGTTTCTGGGTGAATATTAATGTTGGACAGGTGCTTTATAAGGGGTTGCCAGGTTTCATTGAACAGAATTTGAGTTTGTGAGTGAAAATCAATTTTCCAGTTTAATATGGGTTACGACTTCCTTTAGCCAGTTGTTGTGTGTGGGAGGGGGAGCATGTTTCCATTTGAGCAAGATAAGACTCAAATAGTAACGTTGAGAAGGCTGTTATGCGGCAATTCTTCACGGGATCATAGCTGTTGTGGTTGGAGGGGACACCAAACAGTGCAGTGCAGGGTTCAGGGAGAAGTTCCTTCTCAAGCATTGCAGCATGGGTGTCAAAAAACTGCTGCCAGAAGCTAATGAGGTTTGGTTGGTGACTGTTCACGTCTATTACAACTGTCACCGGTGCGAGTGTAGATTTTTGCTCGTCGAGCATTTGCGTAGTGTACTCTAAGGAGAACCTTGCATTGTAATAAGCCGTGTCTAGTTCATATTGAGGAGGAGTGAACTAGCACACGAATGTGGTCCCATCAGCTGTCTGATATAGATGTTAGATGTTCCTATTCCCTCCTCCCAGGCCTGTTTCATTGTGGTCATCTGGTTTGGGGTGAGAGAGTCCATAGAGTTGTACATCACTGAGATGGAGCGTTTCTGGGTCAAGACAGAGCAGTGAGTCAATCAAAGGCCCGGGTGGGTGTTTAGGAAAGTGGTGGTAGGTGTTTTAGACAAAGTGCCTGACTTGAAGAAAATGAAAGAAGTGAGAGTGGGGTAGCTCAAGTCTGGTTGCTAGCTCCATAAATTCTGTGAATACGTTATCTTTATAAAGATCCTTGATGTGCAGCAGGCCCTTGTTTCGCCAAATTTGAAATGTGGGATTTGATAGGGAGGGCAGAAATAGATGATTTTTTAACAACCGTGGCTAAAATTTAAGGGTTATTCAAGCCATAATGTTTACAGAACTTTAGCCAGATTTTCAATGAGGTGTTAACAACAGGGTTCTGTGAGATCTGAATCTTAACAGAGAGAAAGGTATCAATTCTGCCAAAAGAGTAAACCACCACATGAAAACAAGACCATTTCCACAAACCTCCAACCTGCAGTTCCCCAAATAAACCACACAAAAGTCACATGTTTACAAACAAACTGGAGTTTGCATACATTAAACTGTGTTCATATTTCACTAACTGATGTCACCTTCAGAAACCTGGTCGAGCATGGGATTCTAGGGAAATGACATTGCGGCAGCTCCAATGAAAACATTTGACCAATTCAGTCCGAAGACAAAAAAACTATGCATTCTCTACAAAGAGACTTCATACCACAACGATAGACTTAAATGTTGTGAAACTGATCATTGATTGTTTTCAGTTGCAACTCGAGATTTCAAAGAATTGAATCGGGATCTTGTGTACACAATGCCTCGGGAATCTCCAGATTTTCAGCGGCCGCTAAGATGTCAACCCGGGGAAGTTCCGTGAAATTCAAATGCTGGAAATTTGTGTTTGTATGGGTGTATTGAGGAATTTGTCATTACACACATATCTTCACAAAAGTGTTGACAATGTATCAGAGATATACATCAACAACTCAAACTGGACCCTATACTTTTCAGTTTCAGTTGAAACTTGCCTTGAAAAGTTGGAGTTTGAAAGAGTTTTTTTGCTTGGGCTCTTTGATCAAATGAGAATCCCTCACGAGGGCCTGTACCCTACTGGAGGTTTTGATGGTGCTCTGGGTTTGTCGTCAACACATAAATCCACCTCTGGTAAATTTAGCCGATATCTGCAACCTGCTAACTGCACACGAACTAGCATGAACTTTGAACCCCTTGTTAGGGACCGAGCCCGAGGCAAGAACCCTGTTGTTTTTGTAATGTTTCTTATTGAGGACTGAGCTTGAAAGGCCATGACCCTATTGTATTTGTAATGTTTCTTATGAGGGACCTCGCCCGTCCATAGGAGGCTCGACCTGGAGGGCCAGGACCCTACTGTTTTTGCTATGTATCATAGTAGTAGTAGTAATAGTTACTATTACAACAACACATCATCAGCAGTGTAAAATTAACCTGTCTCACCCCCTAAAGACGCTCCAAAACTCACCATTTGGCACGCTCATCAGGACTGCTGAATAAATTCAGAAAATGTTCTAATGTTTTCTATGTTTTGTGATGTTTACAGGGGGGGAAGATTCCCATCCGGTGGACGGCTCCTGAGGCCATTCAGTACAGGAAGTTCACCTCGTCCAGTGACTGCTGGAGTTATGGTATCGTCATGTGGGAGGTCATGTCCTATGGAGAGAGGCCGTACTGGGATATGAGTAATCAAGATGTCAGTATAGTCCTGTCAAACCCTTTCCCTGTTCTCCAGTACGCCTCCTGCCAATTACCTTCTCATTAACAGAGTCATAGCAGCTTAAGATTGAGTTGGGTTGTCATACAGCAGTGTATATATCATTTCAAGCAGAGTCAGATACTTTTCATGGCTTCCAAGTAAAAATTTAAAAGATTGAAATAGAGGAGGCTTGACATATTTCAGTTGATGAATCCAGAATACATAAAAGTTTCACAGTTTGAATTAAACTGCAGTAAAATAAATTTTTATGAGGACAAAATGCTGGTGAGCAAAACTTATTTCACTGTACGTTTATTAAAATAAATACGTTTACACTGCAATTATACATAATTAATATATAAAGTTTTCTCCTGTTTTGTTTTGTAATCAAAGAAATGTGGAATTTGTCATTAAATAATCCTGGAGATGACTGGTGTTTGTCCAGCCTATGACATGATATACCACAGTTTCCAGTTCATTTTTATCTGTATTGCCAAAAATTCTGTGGGAAGACAAAGTAATTGTGATTACAGTTGACATAAAGCAGCCGTACTCTGGTTTTTCAGACTTCAAAATTCTGTTTGGTTGAAGGTTATTCAACAAGCATCTGTTTACTGTGAAAAACTTTAAAGTTACTGTTTCCAAAAAAGTGTCTTTGCTGCAAAAACACATGTCTCAGTTGTATTTAGTGTGTTTCCTGTTTATACAGTTTAAAAGTTGATCAGGCTTTCCACATGCTCTGATGGTTCCAGGTGATTAACGCCATTGAGCAGGACTACAGGTTACCTCCACCGATGGACTGCCCCAGCGCGCTGCATCAGCTGATGCTTGACTGCTGGCAGAAAGACCGAAACAACCGGCCCAAGTTCAGCCAGATTGTCAACACCTTGGACAAGATGATCCGAAATCCCAGCACTCTCAAGGCCATGACACCGCTGTCCTCAAGGTGAGACAGGGCTTCGTGACTCTGCCTCACTGGATAGAATAAATCACTTTATTCTAACCAGCGGTTTCCTTCTCGCCCCTCCGCAGCGTTCACTTAGCTCTGCTGGACCGCAGCACTCCTGACTTCTCCTCCTTCACTACGGTGGATGAATGGCTGGACGCCATCAAGATGGGCCAGTACAAAGAGAACTTTGCCAACGAAGGTTTCAGCAGCTTCGATGTGGTGTCCCAGATGAGCATGGAGTACGTTAAGTTCTTCAGATGAATCCAGAAAAACTGCTCACACAGATCAGATCAACAGTGAAAATCACTATGATGATCAATACAATAGCTGTGGTTATATGGACTATAACTAATCTGATTAAAATGAGAGTACGGTTAAAATGTTGATGGCTTTGTGAATGGCGTCACGATGCAAGTATGTGATATTGTTACGTGACAGTAAATGCAGGACCAGAGCGGAACACGTTTGGTGTGGCACTCTCAGGCATCCGAGCCTCTACTCCGTACGCTGTGACACAGAGGAAAACTTTCATTTTGAACAGCAATGTCCAGCTCCTTCTGATTCACCTCCTCGCCTGTTCAGGAGAGGAGCATCTGCACCTTCTCGGACCATTGCTGACATTTCAATAAACCCGTTTAACAAAACAACCTGTGTGCGCAAAACAGTGTATGCAAACAACAACAGGAGGTGTATACGGCCGATCAGCTATTTAATATATAGCTGCTTGTCCAGAGTGATGATGCGCTCCGGCTCCTCTTTTTGGACCCATACCGGTGCACAGTTTAAAAATGGTTATAGCAAAGCACAACTGATCGACGTAGGAAATAACCGTGTTGGTCTGAAAGACTCTGTAACTGGTTTCTGCCTTTCAGGGATATCCTGCGGGTGGGAGTGATGCTTGCCGGCCACCAGAAGAAGATCCTGAGCAGCGTTCAGTCCATGAGAGCCCAGATTAACCAAATCACCTCAGTTGAAGTTTGACACCACATACCAGGACTCGGTCTTCCGACCTCCAAGGAGAAGAGATGAACTGGACTGGACTGTGACGTTGCTCTGCCCTCAAATTCAACTCCGTCCCTCCAGATTCTTCCAGACCCTCCAGACCGCCTGCAGGAGGATCTGTCAGAGGTTTGGTCGCTGCTTTCTCTTCAGGTTCTGATCCGATCCCAATCCGAGGCTTCGTGGAGTCGTTCAACTTCAAGTTCTGATCCGATCCGAGGCTTCGTGGAGTAGTTCATCTTCAGGTTCTGATCCAATCAGAGGAGTTGTTCCTCACAATACTGCCATCAGAAGCCTGGAGTCTTCAAACTCTTCCATGTACTCACTGCTTCATGAAGATGGCCTTAATGTTTGTGCATAGGCATCAAAGACATTTCAAAAAATTGAAGTAAGGAAATAAAATCTGTCTGAACTTTTTAACCACGGTTTGAGTGGAGCACCTGCCCCGATCTCCTGCGACCCTGGAGTCCTTAGCGGGTGTTTTTCTTCTGTGGTTAAAGTGTGAATCTGTCCTGAGCTGGTCCTCCTCGTCCTCAGGCTCACCATAAGATCCACCACCATGAGTCACTATAAGATCCGTCACTATGTTTTTATTGTTCAAATCTATGCACGTCAAGTTTTTTCACAAAATTTCGTACTTTTTTTTTTTTATATGTTCAGAAGAAACATCTCTGAAGATTTTACTGTATAAAGTCAGATCAAAGCAGTTTTGTTTCCAAACTAAACCAATGAAGATTTTCTGCACCTCCAGTGTGATTTTTCTTTTTTTTTTAAGGTGTCATATTGTGCCAATTTCACTTTCTCATGGTTTTCCAACAGCATTATGCGTGCCCATACTTGGAATGACGCCCCAGAAGTGAAGAAAGTCTGTCCTTTCTCTCCCTGGCTTGTTTCATTTTCTAAAAAGTGTGTTGCTCCAACGAGCCAATCAGAAATCAAACCCTATGTAGCGTCAACGGGGGTTCAGCCAATCCCAATCAAGGTAGGCCCTCCCTTTGACCCTCCCACAATTAGGCAGGTCTGCTCTGGCACATGAGGAAATACTTCCTCCTCTTCCCAAGATAAGCATGTGAAGGCGGAGCCAGTCCAGCTCACACAGACACAGCAGATTCTGAATGCAGCTCTTATGGTCCAATATTCAAATGGTTGAAAATCAAGAAAAAGCTAAATTTAGGGCAATAAACTTTGAATGCAAAGTTTTTGGACCAATGAGACCATGTGAAAGTGTTGAAAAGCTGTTTAATATGAGCCCTTTCAAGGACTCATCACCTGGTATTCTCACGTATCCAGCCCCTCTTAGTCTCCAATCTTTAAATCAATTCTTAAAACGTATTAGCAAAAAAAATCAAATAAGGAGCTTTTCCTGACCCTTTTTCATACCGCAACTTTCTACCGTGATAAAATATGCAAGATTTTGGCTGGTACATTTGTTAAGTGCATGTTGATTGGCTGCAGGAACTGCCAATCATGCCGATAGGGACAGCAGAGCAGTCCTTTGCTGAGACAAAAAACGTAAAAAACGATCGTGGAATCATCTACGAAAATCCATGTCAAAGAGTAACGCACAGATTTAAAATAAAATACAGGGTTATTTGTCTCACATGGAGTTCAACGTTTATATTAGTCTTTTAGCAGTTAGCCGCTAAATTTAACCGAGGTGGTTTTATGACATTGACCTCCTGTGTTGACGACAACATAGAAGCACAATTAAACCTCCTGTTTTGGGGACAAAGCCCTTCTGGGCAGTGGCGGTTCTACTATATGTAAACACTTGGTGGGGCAACATATCATTTCAGGTCTGGTGGCACCACAGAATGCCAAAATAAAGTGGGTGCACAATTTTTTACCCACGACATGTTGCCATGGCAATCATATTTTATTTTGGAGGAAGAAAGTTGTGTCTGTGTGTGTGTGTGTGTGTGTGTGTGTGTGTGTGTGTGTGTGTGTGTGTGTGTGTGTGTGTGTGTGTGTAAATGCAACGTGAACCAGAAGTTTGAGACCCCTGTTTTAAAGCTTTTTACCTGCTTGTTTGGATGACCTGTCATCCAAACGTCACCTCATTGTAGGCTTGACTTCTCAGCAGTTCACTGGATCACATCATGT
>OMNM01065146.1:5495-16298 GCA_900302745.1 Parablennius parvicornis | reverse complement strand
GAGCGCAGACCTCCACCAAGCAACTCTCACAAGGATAACAAGATAGCCAGCACAGTCTACCGACCTAAATCCCAAAGAGCTGGTTTTGGATAACTAGACAGAAGAGTGAAAGTAAAGCAACCTCCAAACGCCACATATATGTTGGAAAAACTTTCTGAAGAATATTTGATTGTGGAGGAAGAAAGTGGTGTGTGTGTGTGTGCTCGCACCTGCAGTCGCTTTTATTGTGAAGGATCAGGCGGATGTGCAGCTGTTTGTGTTTCCGTGGGAGTTAGCCTCAGCTGCGGGCTAACTGACCTGAGTCGAGGTTCACCTGAGCTTCCACACTGAGCGTCTCTATAAAAACCACCTCAAACCAGTTTGTCAGGGGAGACCAACCGACCCACTACAGACATTAAAAAGGCTCTCGGAGAGCGCAGACCTCCGCCAGGCAGCTCCCGCAATGATAAAGAATTCCTTAAATAATTCCTGGATCCAGACAGTGATCCGGATCACCTCCCAAATTTAATCACTTGTCCCATCTCGGAAGTTTCCTCAAAATTCGTCCATAACTTTATGTTGACAGACAGACAGACAGACAGACAGACAGACAGGCAGACAGACAGATCCTGGGTCTGCTGTTTGAAAGATGAAAATTGTATCATGAGACATCAACAAAGCTACACAACAACGACACACTTACAAACTCTTCTGCAGCATTTCAGTTAGTTTGGCACCAGTTACTTCCCGTTTTTCCACTAAATTAAGAGTTTCAAATTCGTACTCCAGTAAATAAGCAACCCAGTTAATTTTGATTATTAACTGTTTGTTAGCTCTCCTTGTGATAATAATGCATTAGTTTTATAAAGCACTGAAAGGCTCGTTACATTGAATTATTCATTCTCTCCTTACTGGATGGTGCTCAGCTAGTATGGAGCCACAGCTGCCCTGGGGCAGGATGATGGAAGCATGGCCGCCATACTCCGAGGACCAGCCACCATCACTCACACTACACACACACACACACACACACACACACACACACACACACACACACACACACACACAGTTCAGGGTTCAGTGTCTTGCCAAAGGACACTTCAGCATGTAGGCAGGGAGAGATGGGAATCAAACCTGCATCATTCCGATTGGGAGATAACCGCTCTACCAACCGAGCCATGCCGCCCTGGTTAGTTGCTAACAAGATAGCATTTGTGACGACTCCTCCAGTTCTGTGACGCAGAGCCTAAATCAACACCAGCCAATCAGCTCTGAGCTTCTTAACCACGTGGTTAGTGGGGCTTCGGGCTTCAAGCATCAAAGCAGCAGGCATCAAAATGACAATATTCTGAATAAATGAAGCCACAGCCTGAGCATGCACTCTTACGCTTCACTGCATCTGTGTGGATCAGGAGGAACCAGCCCGAAGCAGCAGCAGAACAACCAGCTAGTAGAGTCGTCACACACTAATTATGTGCAACTTAGGAGGACATTTTATTTACAGACAAGAAAATATTGTAGATAATCTTAGAGAATTATTAACATATTTTGCATGCAGTCCTTTTTTATGACACCAGGTGGGGCTCAGCCCCTGAACCTAATGACCAGTCCCCACTGCTTATGGGCCATTCTGGTTTGAACAAGGACCAAACAAGATAACTTATAAACAACAAAACAAAACAAAAAATGTCATTAACTTTCAAATTCTAACTTTTCAGGCAAATGTAATCTGAGGTCCAACACCAATATATATGTTTTAACAAGGAAAAATAGGATTTCTGGGCGTTGACTCCTTTAAAGATTCTCAAAGGAGCTTCAAAAAGTTGTCTTTGGTTTACATGTTTGTTTTGGTTTTGGCTCACACTCATTATTGGCTGCAGAGTGAATTAATGGACAACAAGAGCAATCAGAATTTTTTTGACATCCGCTAACATTGACGTGGACCCAGAAGGAAAAACAATATTCGTATCGTAAGTGTAATTTTCATCTGGAGTCGGGTTCCCAATTGTAATTGAGTTTTCCATAGCTTCATATGTGGTAAAAATTTGGTGAAGATCTGTCATGTACTTTTGATGGGATCCTCATTTGAGACCCCAGAAAATAAAATCCAGATCCAGAATTCGGATCCAAAAACACAGCAGGAATGTCCTCAAAGACACGTTTCGATGTTTGAACGGTTAAGCTAGGTCAACGTTTGTTGGAGTTATAGCGTGACAAAAAACGTACGGAAACATGGAATAATAATAAAGATTTAGAGCTCAATGAATGACTTGTGCATTCACACAACTGGGATATTTTCATTTACGGAAGAAAATGCATGTGTGAATGCAGTAGACAAACTGCTTTGATATCTGCTATGACATCATCCGTTTCCATGGTGACTGATGCTTTGATCTCCATCTCCCATCCGTTTACATGGGGAAAAACTGCATGAAAGTTGAAATATTACAAAAAGTAGAAAAAATATCTCAAAAAGTTTAAACATAGAACTAATGTCCTGAAAGCACAGACGCACGTTTTGATGTATGAACGGTAGATAAACATTTGGATCTCAATAATGCCTCATACAATCAAAACAAGAAATGATCACATGACCACAAACCCATGCTCAGGCTTCTTCATAAACCCTGGGTTAACTCCGACCTCTTGCCTATCAAAAGCTCTGCGTCGTCACGTTACAGGTAAGTTCTGTGTGTGCGGACTTTTCAATGTTTGGACGGGTGATACATAACCAGTTCAAGTGTGCCCCCCCGGCTGACGATGGTGCTCCATCACTGATGGAGGCTCTCCGCTGTCTGCGGTGTGTGAGTGAGTGTGTGTCGCTGCCCCGTTCCTGACGGAGTTGCTCCGTCACACTGTTGAACACTCATGTTGGAAACCTTCCCGTCCTCTTAAATGAGTCATCACTAAGAAATCACAATTTTCCTTGTTAAAATATGCACCGTAATTTCCGGACTATAGGCCGCAGCTTTTTTCAAGCGCTCTGATCTCGCCGGCTTCTGATAAGGTGCACCTTATTTATGTATTTTACCGTAATGGGCTTCATTCTGCCACCTTCTGCCTCCACATGTAGATGCATGGGGGCTCCTCTGCTTCTCCAAAACCTGCCCTAAAAGCTACATAAAGCTACACATACACACACACACACATACACACACACACACACACACACACACACACACACACACACACACACACCCACACACACAGCAGAGCCAACATCAAAGTGTGCCTGTGGCCTCTAACTGGACAAATGTCTTCATCCACCACCTGATTGTGTGTTTGTGTGTGTGTGTGTGTCTATCCTGTAAACGGTGTAAACAGGTGTGAACATGTAAGCCCACAAGATGCCACATGCCACTGTGTCATGATCTCCCAAACAGCTGTCCCCTACCTATGTGTGTGAGGGTGTGAGTGTTTACTATGAGGGTTGTTAAATTAGCTTTTGTGCCAAATCAAGGATGAAGAACAAGAACTTTGAGCTAAAAAGGACTTTTTTGGGGGCAAAGCCTCATTTGTTCAAAAACACAAGATTCAGCTGTACGCTTTGCCCTCTGTGTGTTGGTGTGTGTGACTGCTCTTTGTATTTGTATGCACAGATAAAGGTGTTAGCCTGAAGGTGATCGAGTGGGTAGGGAGGGAGACTGTCGGAAACAAAAAAAGTCCACCCATGCCTCTTGTTAATGTCTCTATCAACAGCTGTGTTATAAAAATTGCCTGTAGGGAAAAGATGGTAACTTTTCTACCCTCTCTCTATGCCAGTCTCTTTTCATAAATGAGCAGCTAATAATCTCTATAATTGAAATGTGTGCTGTTTTGGTCCTCAGGTGGACATTGACACGCTGGATTACTACCATGTCCTGCCTCTCTTCTTCGATGGCTTATGTGAGACTGCTCATCCGTATGAGGTCTTCGCCCGCCAGGGGGTCCACGACCTGCTGGACCACGGAGACTCCAAGATCCTGCCTGTCATTCCCCAGCTCATCATGCCCATCAGGAGTAAGTGTGGCAGGTTGTCCAAGCTCACGGTTTACAAATCACACCAAACAGAGCTGCTCTCCCAAGTGACTCTCCACGCGTATTGGTGTTTTACTTTGACTCTGTTTCCCTGGGTGAAGATGTCAAGACTGACGAAACCTACAAATTCCAAATGAAATATACTGTGCAATCACAGTGAAAGTGTTGCAACTATTTGGTGGCTGGGCTTCTGGACGAAATCCAAGGTTGTGGGTTCGATCCTCCATCTCACCCTGTCCTTATGTCGAAACGCCTTTGAGCAAAACAGCGGAGACTTTCTCAAGAGTGTGTGAGTGTGCTTGTAAATATGGTGAATGTGTCTAACGGTATAAAGCACAGCGTAAAGTCAATACACCATTTGTTAGCTTCTCCAACAAAACATCCCTATATTATTGTTCCTTTATGAATGATTGACAACTAGAAAAATCCTCCCAGACATTAATTGCAACTTTAATAAATGTCTCTGCTTGCTACTATATCATTATTCACAGTTTCGAAGGCAACATCATTTGCTGACAAATCCCCAGTGTAGGAAGTATTTCCTGCTGTTAATAGTTTTTTTATCTGCTGCCTGGAGTCAAAAAGAGGCTAAAAAAACATACAGTAGGTTGTGGGTACAGGTTGAATGAAATCCTGTGTGGTTTGGTTTTCAACCTGATTTTTAAAGAGCGTCCGTTTTTTACTAAAATCTATCTCATTTTGAAATTAATTTATTGTTGCCAACACCATTCAGGAGGATTTACTGTATATACATTTCTGCTAGTAAGACAGAGAATGGGCCACAAGTAAGTAAACTCCTAATTAGCAGATTGTTTATTTGTTGTGACAACAGCTCCTTGACAATGAATGGCATGCGGTTTCATTTAAGTTTGTTTTCTCTTTTAAATTGGCTTTTGTACGCGACATGCATCTGTGGGATGAGCAGCTGAACTAACAACTTAGATTGCAACCATGAAAAACGAGCCAAATCCTCTCTGCCTATGCTTAAACTGCTTTTCTCTGAATATTTGTGGGATCAGTTTGTTCATTCTGCTGCAAACAGAGTTACCAGTCCAACTAAATTGGCTGATTTCAGATAAATGCTGTTTGCAGAATGAACTTCTTTCCACCATGAGGACAAGGTGCCGGGCTGCTCATGATGTGTCGTCAAATTTATAAAGTGTTCATTTACCAGTTTGACTTATTTCTTTAGACTTCCAACTGCAGAATAATCTGACTGGTAACTGACAAAGATCTGGCCATTGATCTAGATTCTTCCCATAAATGCATGTAATCTGTATTTCAATACTCTGGTTTTTCATCAGTATAGAATTCACACATAAAGATATGTTCTACTGAACAATTGTATTGCCTTGCTTGCATAGATTTCATGGAATAATAACAATAAATGGCTTTCTTTAGACAACCTTGCATAGGCAGTCAAGTGCAGTTAAAATAGAAGAACCACAAAAAGCCTCACCTGTCGTACCCCTTTCCCGTGAAGCAGATTCTAACATTAGCGTGCAAGTGGTCCTGATGTGAAGCCCTAATTTGGTTTAGCAGTCGTGCCGTACCTATTATTACATTAACCCTCAGGGCGAAGTGTCCTTGTTTTTGCGGCTGCCGGAAGAAGTCGGTTCTCCAAACACGCCTGTTAATCCACCACAAATGTGGTGACATGCTACATTTAACTGTGTCGCAGCGCTGCGCCTCCTTACCTTTCCACCCTGCCAGGTTTACATGAACACACGCTCGCGCATGCACACACGGCGGCAGATAGAGGTGGGCGCAAAGGTCGTGGAGTGTCCCATGACTTCAAAAATAGATGCCTGAACTTAGCGTGACGTGGATGAGACAGGTTTCGCAAATACGAGGAAAGACGAGTTCGTGGAATTGAAAGCGTGGCTTTTGTTGGAAAATTGTTATCGCATGAATAGACACGCAGTTTCTGCCGCACACACACACACACACACACACACACACACACACACACACACACACACACACACACACACACACACACACACCCTTAAATCTCCTGCAGCCTGTGAGACTTTAACAATCTCAGCCGCCAGATTGTACGATTTGAAGTGAGCTGTGGCAGGAAGTTTGCTGTGTGCAGACTGAACGACAGCCTGACTGCACAAGACTGTGATTGCGCAGTAATAACTTGTCATATGCATAAACATGAACCGAGTTTCGCCGTTGTGGCGTTTATGTGTTTGGAAGAAATCCCAAAAAAAGTATGAGGAGGAGGTTACGGCTCAGAGAATGAGGAACACGTGTGAATGTTGCAATTTGAGTTTGAAATACTTCTTAGCCACTAATAGCATGTCACGTTGGCATCTACTTTTGTGGTCTCTCATTTTCCAACAAAACTCCATGTAAACCAAACAAACAGACTGTAGGTCGCTGCAGCAGCAGCTACTATCGATACAAACACTGTCTGGTATTGATCGCGGGCTGACGAGCACCACACAACCATCTGGTGAACCTCACACACCACAGATTCGTAACACAACCAGAGATTTCATTGAGGACTCTCCACGATTGCAATGTTTCGTCTGCAAAGGCTGAAAGTCGCACAGTGTGTCGAAGGATTAAAACGTAAACAGAGAATGAAGTTATGGATTCTCCTCTGAGCTTTTTGTTTCTGACTTGTAGTAGACAAGCTTTTCTTTTTAACCACAAATGACACAGAAAAGACACAAGAAGCACAAAATGAAAGTTAAACAATCTGAGCTGAAAGAAACAAAGAAGAAACCTACCTGAATGTCAGTCCCAACACACACACACACACACACACACGGCTACAGGTTTGGCAATCAATGAATTGTCTGCCAATGTCACCTGAGCTGTTGACCCTCGTCTATAATGACTCAACAAATCAGTGAAGTCAATATCCAATTCTCCTCTTCCTTCACGTCTGGTCCCTCGCCCTCTTCTTCCTCATCAGTCTGCGAACCAATCACCGCCGTCAGCAGTCCGTTTGACTTGTTCAGATATCAACCAGGAAAAAAATTACATGAAATGTTTAACAAATGTCAGTGAAAACATTCAGTTTACTAGAATTATATAGAACATCATGAAGTATGTGTGTGTGTGTGTGTGTGTGTGTGTGTGTGTGTGTGTGTGTGTGTGTGTGTGTGTGTGTGTGTGTGTGTGTGTGTGTGTGTGTGTGTGTGTGTGTGTTTAGGCTGCAGGCCTTACGAGGTGTTTGTGTGCTTCTACTTTTAATAAGTCATGTGCCTCAAGTGCTGGCTGAGTGCTGAGATGACAGCACACAATGCAAGAGATTGTGAAGAGAGAATATGAGATGAAGGAAAAAAAAATAAGATGATGTTCAAAAAGCTTCTGAAAGCAAGCAAACAAAGGAAGCAAAGGTTAGCGTAGATATCTGCACAGAGAAAAGAGAACTGAAAATGGATTTTAATATTTTGAGTCAGCTGTGGAAGAAACAATGGTTTGTTCATCCCAAAGCTGACAACAGAGGCCAAAACACATGGTAAAACTCCTGCAAAACCCCTGAAAAACAAATCACAACCTATAAACAAGCAAAACAATTTCAGACACGGTGCAGGAGAAAATGTCAAAAGTCTTTAAAACAACATGAAGGTATTTAGGGAGAGAAGAAAATTCAAGAACTTCAAAAACCCGTCACAAAATAGGAGAGGAGTGATGGGACAAGCGGCAAAGAGAAAAAAAGAAAGAAAAAAAAATACAACAGAGTGCCTTCTCTGCAACATCCAGCAGCCTAGGGGAGATTGCATTAAAAATTCATCCTGTGATTTATCTGCACTCTGCTTGGCAGGCCGGCCTGCCACACTCCGCCATCCCATTTTATTGTGTGCACACACAATATCTCTCTCTCTTGCTCTCTCTCTCTCTCTCTCTCTCTCTCTCTCTCTCTCTCTCATTACCACATGCACACAGTCGCGCACACATGCCGCATGACAGCAGAGTACACATACATCCAAATACATTAACAATATCAGACTCGCGGCTGCAGCAAAATACTAAATTGCTGTCCGTATCAAACCTCTCAACTGTCCCGATAAAAACACAGGATGAAAGGGGATGGAGAGGAACCGACAAAACCTTACACAGGGAAATATATAGAGCATGTCATCAATATTCCCGGACTGTCTTGTTTCTGCAGAGATGACATTCATCCACAGTCTGCTGTAATCTGTCATGCTCTTAAAACAGCCTCTTCAAACTATACCCAGCCTACTTAGCACTTGAGGACTGGCTTTTGTGTTTGTTTGTATGTTTGTTTGTGTGTGTGTCCTGGTTTAAAAGTTTCATAGCCAGCCTATAAAAAATGATGACCTTGTTGCACAAAGCAGACGAGCTGACTTTGCTGTGTTTTTGGACACAACTATAAAGTGTTGAGTAGTGGGATGTCAACAAGAAGAAGACTATGTAAATATTATGGACACACCATGAAAACATCCAGTATGTGCAGGGAGATACAAAATCTAAAACTGATTCGGGTAGAAACAACTATAAAACAAACATAAAAAAGCAAAAATAACAAGCCTGATTGTATAAAGTGCAATGATGGTGCTCAGATGATATTTCTGTGAGAGGAAGACATACTAGTGCTGCAATGATAAGACGGTGCAATGATTAAGGCAAGATTGTGTGCATTTATTTAGAGTTTTATGGCTGTAAATTTGTCCAAAAAAATGAGCAATGAGTGAGTTTTTATCTTCCCATTTGCAATATAACTTAGAATGTTTATCTACTGGCAGTATTTTGACTGTACTGAGAAGCTTGTGTTATTGAAGTTTGATACGCAGGTGAACTTCTCTGTGATTTCACTGTTTACAGCAGAAATTCTGTGACCTACTGTAATGAATGTTATATATTTGTCTACTTCGTGGAAGTTATTTATTTTCTAAACTTGTAGATTTCCTAAAAATTTAATAGTTGTGGCTGTGAGAAGTATGCATGATGAATCCTGCTCGTCCTTTTCGGAATTATAACTCAAAGTTCTGGCAAGCTCATGCTATCCTATATAAAGGTTCCGGTCTTACTTAAATACTACTACTTAGGTCAAATGACTTAATTCTAAATATTTATAATTTTAAGGTTTTCTAATCAGGTCAAACTGAAACCAATATGACTCAAGACATGCTGATCACATAGTGTTTAATATAGTTCTTCTTCTTTTATCTGTTTTTTGAGAGTAAATTTGAGATAAATTCTGATTGGAAAAACAAAAAACTATTTTTTTCAGAAAAGAACAAAGATCATGTGCCAATGTTTATGTATTTTTGTGTGCAGAGAAGAGATGTTTTGAGTAAACTAGATCCAAAAATATAATCGTCATAATCATGATTGTAATAATATAGAGATTAGAATTAGAAATCAATCATACTTATTATTTACAAAAGTGTTAATATACAATATTTTGATAAAGGTTCAGGCAGATGAAATACAGTGTTACTTATCCATCATGTAATAGCTGCAGAAAAGGAGCAGTTGTCTGATTAGCTCCAGATGTATTTCACTGCAGAGGAAAACAACCCCAAACATAAAACTAGTGTTATTGAAGAACTACCAGACTGTAAAGAAGAACAGTACGCCCTGGAAGTGTAGGTAAGGCGCTGACAGAATCCTTATCTTAACATAATCAAGTGTGTGAGTTTACATCAAGAGACAGAAAGATCTTAATCTGACAGCATCCACCGACGCTTTGTGAATAGTTCTCCATTATCATTTGAAATGAAAAGCTGTGAGACGTATACAACATGCAGGACACCAAGTTTAAAGACTACCGATGAGAAATTGGAAGTAGGTTGTATGTGGGCAATGGAAATGTGGTTCATCAATGTCAGAAAATGCTATATGAATTACTGAAATCAAGAACTGACTTGGGTAGCTGTTAATTTTGCCTTTAAATTCAGTCTGTGTTGCGAGAGACAGACACGGGATATATAAAGATGCGGCAGCTGGATAAGCTGTGAAAAAAGAGGGCTTGGGAAGCGTTCAAGTAACATGGTGTTGCAGTGATTAATGCTGTCACTTCAAATTAAGAAGAGTCCACATTTCAATTAGCAGACCTTTCTGTGTGGAACTGCATGTTTCACATGTGCAGAAGTGGAATTATTCTGTGGTCCACAAGCTTCTCCTCACAATTCAAATGCATGTATGTTGGAGCAATTGAGATTGAGAGTGACTGTCAATGTTTCCAGGGAGTGAATATGAGTGTAGGTGCAGGGTACACCCTGCTTTTTCCTTTCATTAGCATGTCTTCATTTGTCTTCAAACACTATCAAATCTATACAATGCTAAAAAAAAAAAAAAAGATTTCCACAGAGAGCTGGCTGGCATAAAAAAAAAGAGCAAAGCCCAGATGTGTGCTTGTTAATTCTGAAGGTGTCAAAACTGGATAAAGACGTACAAAGCAAAATGATTGCATGTGCAGCAATGAGGAAGGAAGTGAATTGGTAAACTGTGCGGTTCTTACAGTGAAACTGTTGCCAAGGTCAGATCTTGCTGCATCACCATAACTCAGGATTAATCACAGCTCCATGTTTGTGACACGGCATGCACTGTTCTTATTACCCCTGGTTATTTATGAGCTCACCCATATGCCCTGTTCTGCAAAGCCAAGCCTCAGCACATTCAGTAACGTCTTGTTTTCCGTCTGTCTGTCTGTCATTCGGTCTCTCCTCCCCCCGTTTCACCTTTCCTTCTTTCCTCCTTCCTGTCTTCATTCTTTCACTCTCCTCCACAAAGCACACCTCCACTTTCTTCCCTTGTTATGTCCATTTTTTCCTCTTTCCCCCTCTTGTTCTGCTTTTTAATAATTCATCT
>OMNM01065145.1:17828-34950 GCA_900302745.1 Parablennius parvicornis | reverse complement strand
TCTCTCTCTCTCTCTGTCTCTCTCTCTCCCTGTATCTCTCTCTCTGTCTCTCTCTCTCTCTCTCTATCTCTCTCCCTGTATCTCTCTCTCTCTCTCTCTGTCTCTCTCTCTATCTCTTTGTCTCTCTCTCTCTCTCCCTCTCTCTCTCTCCCGCTCTCTCTCTCTCTCTCTCTCTCTCTCTCTCTCTCTCTCTGTCTCTCTCTCTCCCTGTATCTCTCTCTCTCTCTCTCTCTCTCTCTCTCTCTCTCTCTCTCTCTCTTTCTCTCTCTCTCTGAATTATGTAGTGTAGGGATGGATAAATGGTTTGAAGGCCCATTGTCTCCTCTGGGTTGAGGCTCTGATTTATGCACATTGATGTACAGTAATTATACATTTACACCGTTAAGCATACATACGACTCCACACTGAAAATGTATTCCTGCAAAGAAGGCCATACGCTCACTTTACTCCACACACACACACACACACACACACACACACACACACACACACACACACACACACACAGAGTTTTGTGTGTGTTAGTGTGACTGTGTTTTACGGCTGATTTGCAGACTAAATCCCAGCCAGGCCGTTCACCTCCATGCTGCGGCATGTAACATATTGTCCTAATCAATCCCTCACACACTAAGAGGCTTTTTCAGTGGAACCACCCGGGGCTGGCGAGCAGTTAGCGAGTGCTTATCCCCTTTTCTTGTGGAGAGAGTTAGAGGCCAGCTCCCCACAATAATTTTATCTTTCCAGGCGCAGAGCCTGGCTGAGAGGGCAGCGAGCGAAGGGGAGATGGAGGAGAAAAGACCTTGCTAGGATTTGATCCCAGGTCAGTGGGGGGTTCATGGCGGGGGGCTGGATCACCACATGGGCGCCAGGCGAAAAGCAGTAAAAGGAGCAGTGGAAGTGGAGGAAAAAATCCACAAGAGCACAGTTTGGATGCTTTTCGTAGTTACTTAAATGAGCATTCACGGTTTGTTGGTCGGGACCAATGCTGCAAACTGATTGGATTGCAAAGCATGAGCAATCTTAAGACTTTTAAAAATGTCGTTCGAGCCTCACATGATCCCTTTATAGATGTTAAAAAAAAAAAAAAAAAAAAAAATACTGCACAGTTGGACTTGAACCAGAGTGAATGAAGAAACGATTACAATTCCTCTGTGCCGTTTCCTCTGAGCCACTGGGGTTTTCTGTTGTGGTTTTCATGTCTCTACCATTGTGTTTGCGCCCTTTTCTGATTTTCTTCTTTTGTCACGATGTGGATTGCAAGGGTATTAAAGTTCATTACATTTAGGAAATGTAATGCAGAAAATGCCGTGCTTAAATCACCCATGTAAAATGACTTTTAGTCTGAAAATCTTAAAAGGACATATTTCAGTCACAACAGAATAATGATAGCTAATGACACAATCCATCATGTTATGACTCATATTCACCATCTTTTAACTGAATGGTGATTGTCTAGCATTATGTCATTCAAGAAAATCTATAAATGTTTGGGATTTTTTCAGGAGAATAAACAACGGCACTGTCCTAAATGTTGTTGCTTGGATTGTTGACATGATGAGCACATGTTTCCAGTTGGTCCTGAGGAGATGAAATGCTGGCAGCAGGGAGACGTTTCTGTTGTGATGGATGCAGAATAAGGTCCAGCTTTAGCTGAAATATGAAGAACGCCTTCCCTGAAAGACACAACGAGATGGAAGCAGATGTTTTTCTAAGACCTCTGTATCATTATCAGGATGGATGGAGCCTTTCCAGATGTGGAAGCTGCCCACCGGATCAATTCTGACGGATCCTCAAACCCTCAAATATGCTGCTTTGAACCGTGTGCTGATAACAAGTGGGAAGGTCTTCCTCCTCATGCTGCAGGACAGTCTGAGCTGTGCAGATAACTACTACATATGTGATTTCCAACGTCCACTCGGTTGTCTTTGTTCTGTTAGAAAGGAATGGTTAAATATGTGTTTTTTATTAAAATGGTATACATTGTTTGATGATTTCGTTTTTAATCATGTCCAGTGCCCTGAAAGACTGCTTCTCCCCCAATGGCTTTTCAAACATATTTGCACAAGCCAACCTTTGAAATGTTGGTAATGTCCTCCAACATAGCCATGAAAAGTATATTTCTCCATTAAATACTACATTGAAAATGGTTTTTTAAGTATTTCCCTGTGGAAGAAGAACTCCTTGAGCTCCGGAGCTAGGTTCTACAACTTTAACTGGAGTATCTTTCTGTAGATATTTTGCATACTTATTCACATCTGGCATTGATTTGATTATTCTGGCTACTTTTTCATGTGATTCAAATCTGTGCATTTTTTTTTTTTCCTGAGTAGGCCATTTTTATTTCCATCTGCCTCTTCATTTTGTACCAAAGACAAATGTTCAAATGTTCAGCTCTGTGAAATTTCAGGCAAATGGTTTGCACAGTTTGTCTATAATTGTGTGTTCTTTGCAGTCCGGGATATAAGAATGCAATCCAGTATGTGCAGTATGACGCTATGAAGAATAGAAAAAAAAAAAAAAAAAGGTTATGGTAGAACGTAATATGATGCATTACAATATGATAAAGTACAATAGAAGAGAGGTACCATATGAAGCACCATTAACACTCTAGCTTGTGTTACTCTAAGCCAAGATATGATACAATATGACACAGTGAGATGTAATACAACTTGATGAAGTATGATATGATACAATATGGTACGTTACACTACACTAAAGTACAGTGTAATACTATTAAACAATCTTTTGAATATTGGGCAAAAAATCTCAGATTAACAAATACAAAGTGTTAAAGTCAAACACAGACATTCAAATGTTAATCCATTTCCGGCAGTGCACAAGCAACCTCAAACCCAGTCCGAGGTTAAACTGTTGCACCACGAATGTAAAGTGCATCGGTAATGAACACGCAGGTCAGTCATCAGGCTTCCTGCTGCTTTCACCAGGTGTTGTTGAAAGCCTGAAATGTAGTTCCTGTTGCATGAATCATATCTGAAATTCAATATCTGGAAGTCCTGCTCTCTTATAAAGTGAAGTCGAACACAAAGACCCGGCAGACTGAAAGCAACAGAAAGCGTCTTTTGTGAACAAAGAACAATGTCGCAGCAGCCGGTGACGGGTTAAAGGAGAAAGTTTAGGATCAAAGACGGCGTTTTCACCTCCTGATTTGTTGAGCCGCTGATGATGTCGACACACAAGCGAGTCGGTCCAATGCAGAATAAGGAGCAAACATGAACAGAATCCATGACACTTGTCCAGGCGATAGCCTGCATGTCAACAGGTGCTGTTTAGAGACGGAGCTTGTCCCTGACTTGAACCTTTCATTCTTATGCGAAGACCTGCAGGTGATTTTCGCTGCGCTGCAAACAGATCAAAGTTAGCCGAGCCGCTGAGGTTGTTCCTGGAGGCTCGCCCCCTAGCGATGCCTCTTGGTAGACGAGCTTTACTTGTAATGAGCGAGGCCTAACTGAAGGAAGCTGGCTCGGACTGCCCGAGGCCTCGTATCAAAGACTAGTCATTGCCGTTTCTCTTTTCCTTTAATGGACTTGTTTCTTTTCTCTCATGGACTCCTGTCACTCTCACTGCCTTTCTTACTCCGTTTCCACACACCTATTGGTTTAAACTGTTTACATTGAGCATGTCATCCATCCTTCATGTTAGGAATACAGAGACGTCAAAGGCTTTGTGGATGGTTGTGTAACCTTTTCTCCCTCTTGTCTCTTCTTCACCTGCCTCCAGGTATTTGGGCTCAGAAAGTGCGAGTTGCAGAGGAGCTGGAGGCGTATCCCACAGAGTCTGTTGATCTCCGCTGCCAATTCATCGATGGAGGAGGCCTGACCAAGCTCACACAGGTTGGTGGAGGAAAAACAACACCGAACAAACTAAGAATGTCAAAGCAGGACTCACATTGTAGTAACCTGCATTTACAATAACTACAAGCAAAAAGACTTTGTATTTGGTAACTTCTTCTATGAGTCCTTCATTCTGAAGACCAAGTCAGAATATTTGCGGAAAAATACCCATGATGCAGGTTTTTGGATTTTATGAGGATATGACAGACATATTAAGCACATGCAAACACAAACTACAGGTTTCTCTCTTGTTCAGACTTGTACAGTCTGTAACTGCAAACACGTTTAAGAAAACAATTTCCCTCTCAAAATTGCTCACCAAGCATTGTAGCAGCGTGGCAGAAATACGTGGCAGAACTGGTCCGATGGTTCTACTGTTCACTTAAGAGTTTTCTCAGTGTCAAACCATGGGAAAGAAGCTTTGCAGGAACTGGATTATCTGGGTCCTCTCTGGAAGATCCTAACATAAAACTTTAAGGGGGACAGCAATGTAACTTGATCACAGATACAGAACTTACTGATACAGAACTTACTGAATAAATCCCAGAGATTTCAATCTGAAAAACAACCTGTCAAAGTAAAGCCGTGCTGCAGAGATCTGTGAGAATGTGTTTCAGACCCACGACAAATTCTCAGGAGAGTAAACAAACACTGGGAGTGGACCAGCTTTTCACTCCGGGTAATGATAAACCCTTATTTCAGATTTATGGCTGGAGCAACAACTTGACTGGTGAGTCAGGCCCATATATTCATGAGATTTTAGAAACAAGAATTTGAAATCTGCGTTAACTCGTCTCCCCTCTTGAAGGAGTCGCTCTCCTCGGTTTCAGAGACATTCTAATCCATCCTTCTTTGTGAAGCCACAGCATGATAATCACTGTATTTTTCACACTTTAAGTCGCACCTGAGTCCAACTCACTTCTGTCAAAAAGTGTGCCATGAAATTAGCAAACATGTTTTGGTGTATTATTGATATTATGCCCATGCACAGATGTAACTGCACCTTGATAATCCTCAACCAGTAGCTGCAGTTCCAGAACCTTCAGTCAATCTGTTCTTCAGCTCTGGACGTTGTGCTGTTAACTCGTCATTAGATTTCTTACAACCTGTTTACTTTCATCGTGTTTTGGGTGTCTGTTTACACCATGACGAGCCTGGTGCCACTGAAAACACAACTTTTTGGCAATGGCTGTCAAGGTTGAACTTTTCGAAAACACTCCGACTCCATCTCCATGTTGATGGAAGAAAACTTTCTGGACTCGCTCAGAGCCTGTCTCCGTGTAGACGGCAGAAATGCTGCTACTGCGCATACGTGGCAGTAGATAGTTCATCTGCACATGCTCAGTAGATGGACAGTAAGAACAATGTTTTCCTCCAGAGTGCCATGACTCCCAGTCCATAGTTTCCTGGGACTTTAAGTTTTATAGTTGACATTCACCATAACAACAATCCAAGCTGGTCGTTTGTCCACTAGAATGTCTCTGTTCCGTCGTTAATATTTATTGTGTATTCTTCTCTGAGCGCCTGTGTGGGTGATTTAATTCTAAAAACAAACAGCATGCGAACTACATGATTTTTATCGTTCGTGCTGTTTCAACTTAAAGGGACATATTTTTTCAAAATGTTGCCATGTAAACGAGAAATTTTTTTTCAAATGAAAAGTCAAACAAATGTGAAACGCTGTCGTGTAAATGGGGGCTTTGTTTTCTTCATCAAAGTTTTTGTTTCTAAGTTAGTCAAGTGTTTTTAGTACCAATGGAGATTTTTTTGGTCTGACCACTAGATGTCACTGTATGACAACAGAATACATCATTATCTTCTCAAACAGTGACATCTAGTGGCACATTTTGATACTGTAAGTCTTTTCTAATGGTAACTTCAAAAACTAGCCAAACAACAAGCCCACAGACTGCTTTTCACAAAGTCAAACATCTCAGGCGCTCTGAGAAACTTTGAGTAGATTGTGGGACAGTAGAACTTATCAGGATGTCAATCCTGAGTGTGAGTTTAACTTTTGTTTCACTGGGAGCTAATTTTCTGTCTGACGTGGAGCAACAGGTCCCGATGAGAGCACGGCCGTGAACGTTGTTGCCTCATTTTCTCCTCTGCTCTGACGTCTTCACTTTTTTTTTCCTCCCACGGCACTGTGAAGCCACGCGCAATATATTTACAGACGATTCATTCATATTACAAACGAACACTGGCAATCACATCCCGCACGCACACATTTCACTTGTTTTAATTGGTTCATTTTTATCGAAAAGGAAATTTACACGTTTTGATTTTGCAGTGATCCAGTGAGATTGTTTTTTCATTACCATCTCATTGAGCCTATCAAAGGGAAAACAGTCTAAAATCCAAGAGCATTAATGAATATTCAGTTTTTCTCCTAGTGCTGTTTCTCTTTTCAGTAATATTCTAAACTAATATAAAAGATCCTTTCTTTGTGCTCTCAGACATTTGGGCGTCATAAACTGCCTCACTCATTGTTTCTTCTGCGTTTTGTTATAGTGGATTGCCATACTTCTATTCATAACAGTCCTAGAGTAAAGCCTTGACGTCTGAAAACAACATATATTGTAAATACGCTTTCCTTCACAGACGACTGGCTGCAATGTCCAAATGCTCCCTGAGCTCATTACAGTGGCTTTCTAGTCATTTCAATGTAAAGAACTAAATTTCACTGTACACTAGTGTACATGTGATAAATTAATTATTTGTTCTTAACAAATTCCCTGAACAAGTGTCTGTGTCACTCTGTGTTAGCTCTGTGATGGACCGGTGACCTGACAGTCCATCCCATGGCAAATTACATTCACTCCAATTCACATGTAAAGGGAATTTTTGAATTCCCAATTAACCTTAAAATTGCTACTTTTGGACTGTGGGAAGTAACCAGACTGCTTGCAAAATGTAAACTCCACATAACAAGTCCCTGAAGCCCAACTTGAACTGGACCCAGGCTCATTGTCACTATGAGGGGAGTGTGTTAACCACTAGACCAGTGCATAGCCTATCTGTATGTACACTGTAATTCACCAAAGTAAGCCTTGGACAATATTATTTTCATTCAATACAAAGAATAGAAAGGACCAAAACTCGATGCTTGTTGAATTACTGGTAGATTTGACCCTTGATCTGTTAGATGAACACACTTTTATCAGAAGAATTCTGAGTGCAGTTGAGGTTTAGGTTGATCTTGATGCAGATTCAGTGTGGTGATAATAACAACATCCTGAGGTATTTGTTTCCCCCTGCAGGCAGTCATTTCTTCAGCTTTAATCGTTAGTCCTCTCAGCATGCCGGGACAAAACTGCAGATGAACAAATTACACAGTGAAGGCCCACACTCTTTCAAATGTCCGTCCATTATGTGGTTGTTACCTGCCTCATATGAATGTCCAGAGACTGTCAACACCAATCATTGTCATGTCGAATGAATTTCAGTAATCATCTATGAAAATTGTCTTTTCAGGGTATTCATTAAATATTTTGTTACACTTGGAAAAACTAATTTTATTCTCTGTCATGTTCAGGGTTAACTCAATTTTCCACACATGCAGCTCATTTCGTTTTAACTTGATTTAAAATAAGAAAAAAACAGACAGCCCCGAGTGAGCACAACAAATAAAACAAAAATGAAATCTTTTGATGATTTGAAAGTCAATTTATTTTATCAAATCCCAATTCAGAACATATCTGACACCACCTGAACTGTTCTGTCCTTTCAAACATCGGGGAGAATGCAGCAAAAGGCTACCAGCTGTTGGCAAATTCAATTTGATCCCGTGTGATCTTTCCCCATCTCAGGTGCGGATGGAATCAATATGTAATTTGTTCACATGGAGAAATAAAAAACACAGACAGAAATTGCAGACAGCTAAATTGCCTTTCGTGATATTTTCCTGACGATCACAAAGCGAAGAAGGATTCTCATCTACTAATTTTTGAAGACGTCTACTTTACAGTCCATAGTCGCCTTCATGCCCCTCCAGCCCTCCCGGCCTTCTTCCCTTTCCCTCCACATGTCGTGCATTTAATTGATGTTTGCTAAATGCGTATTGATGCCCTTTATTCCCACTCCTTCCTGGAGCACCACTTTAGCCTGCAGTTTGTATTGGCTGTCTCCTTGAAAATTGCAGAGAGAAATTAAATCAATTTGATATACCATCAGAGTATTCCCCCTCGCGGTGAGGCCTCGCACAGCCGCGGAAGATATCAATAGATCGTTCACATATCAGAAGCCTAACTGCCTGTAAAATGACGGTCTTTCATATTACCTTCTTTAAAAATAGCAACAACATCCTTGAGAGAGTGTTTACAAGACGAACAGACCGTTTATTTAGCGTACCACTCAGATAGCTTTAATTGAGTTAGACACCTTGTAAGCGATATTATTTCAGGCTGTATAAATGAAACATCGCAATTAGTATTTACAAATATGTGAGAAATGATGACAGCAATACATACAGTATATATATATATATTCCAGTTATTATGCATGACGGGTTCTCAAAATAGTCGGTGATTAAACTTCATCATTTGCTCATTTGGCTCATTTACCACCTCGGTCAGCAGGTAAAACACAGCAGCTGTAACATTGCTCTTTCAGGCAGCTGGAGGGAAATTCTAAAAGTCCTCTTGATTGACTCGCTTCAGTCCTTTCAAGTGTGAGGGTGGGACACAGCAAGACGTTTAACCAACTGTTTTTGTAGTTGATCCTCAAAGATATTTTCACATATAATATGATATACTTAAGCATGATTATTAACCAAAAGCTTATATCTGTAGAATGTCTCACAAAGCTGCTCATTATTATAAGTACGATTCAGAATGATAGAAAACATTTATTTCACAGCTGTCAATTACAAGATTTACAAATCGGTCTATCATTTAATTTAATTTAATTTAATTTAATTTAATTTAATTTAATTTAATTTAATTTAATTTAATTTAATTTAATTTAATTTAATTTAATTTAATTTAATTTAATTTAATTTCAATTCAATTCAATTCAATTCAATTCAATTCAATTCAATTCAATTCAATTCAATTCAATTCCATTTATATAGCACCAAATACAACAGTCACCTCCAGGTGCTTTTAACAGAGAAAAACCCAACAAATCCACATGAGCAAGCTGCTTCTATTTAAAACTAAAAACATACAACTTTCACTCAAAAATAGGAAATAGACACTTTTATTAACTTTGATGTCTTTTTGTGCTAAAACACATTATCAGTATTATTTTATGATAAAACAACACTGAAATTGTGACATATTTGTACTTTCTCTTTATGATGCATATGACTAGTTTCTGTAGAGGTGAATAAATAATACACAAAAATGTATAATCAAAAATGTATATTTCTTGATTTAAACAACATTGTTATTGATGTTGGTGTTTTGTCTATTCAATACAATGTTTTTGATCAAACGTAACCTCTCAAAAACCTGGTCCAACTGCTACAAACTTTTAATGTCAACATTTGTTTGTCTTGATTTTACTCAAATCATAAATTCAATTTTCTTGATTTCAAGTCAGATGAGCTCACTTTTAAAACCTAATTAATGTCTCATAATTGTTAAACTAATAACCCAGGACATTTCTTTTTAAAATGTAAGACTTTTTCTCCCTCTTACTTTTTTCTAAGTGCTTTCTTTGATTTCTTGTTCATGCGAACATGAATAAATTAACTTTGCAGGTTGTTCTTTTTAAAACAATCTGAGCATTCTAAACAGGATCTGCTTGCAAGTATTTTAAGTAGAAATGATGCCAAAGACATTTATGTGTTTTTTAGTGCGAGACAGTAATGGTCTATCTGAGCAGAGGATAACCATCAGGTCCTGTCTTCCTGTCAGGTATCTTGGATATGGGAACCCGTCGATGGACAAAGGGACAACATTGCGGTCTACCACCCGGTTTATGGACAGAGCTTCCCCAACTTGTCCTTCAAGGACCGAGTTGTGTTCCTGCACAACAATCTGGAAAACCCATCTATTAAGATTTCGAATCTGAGGATGTCGGACGCTGGTCGCTATACCTGTGAATATGCCACGTACCCTTCTGGAAATGAACAAGGAACAACAACCCTTATCATGCTCGGTAAGTAGAAAGACGTTAAGTGTGCCGCGCGTGAGTCTTGTTACTCTGACAGAAGTCATTTGCATATTTCAGATATGGCTGACTGCCTTTCATGCTTACATGTGAAGGGTTAAAGCATCAAAAGGTCAAAAGTATTTCCACATTCCTGCAAAACAGAGCCGTGCTTGAAACATTCTTTGAAAAGCTCTTCTGCTACATCAGCCTTGACAGGCGCCTCCCCGGCCATCTGCTTATCACTGCCTGCTATAAAAGAAGCTCCCGCTGGACCCAAGGTCTAAGAAGAAGCAATTTAAAGCATTTGACGAGGATTCTCAGGGTATAGCCTCTTATACGGACTGAAAAAAAAAAAAAAAAAAAAAAAAAAAGTTTGCCTTGAAAGATTGTGATTCAGATGCAGCTTTATATGTAAAGTATCTTTGTGTGCAATTGTGCAGCTAATGAACAACAATGGAGTCATGTGATGTGACCGTTGAGCAGTCTGCTGTATTTCATCACCTCTGAGTGTTTATAACAGCTTTCACTGCTTTTTGTTTTGTGCAGAATATTGTAAAACTTGTCCGGATCAATATAATTATAATGACGAAGTAGGAACAATTTGATGAATCTGTGAATCAACACAGACTGGGGTTATTTGAATTTATCCTAAACCCAATTCATTATTGAGTGTTTATTTATCATTTGTGGTATTGTACGTCAAAGTTGGTTCATAATATTTACGGAGTATTACATCCTTTTTTTAAATTTATAATTTAAGCATTACTACGATCTGGTATAAAGCAGAGATATATAATTTTAGAAGTATTTATGAGAGTGAGAACTAATACAGATTTTTAAGCAATAATTTGAAATCTTTATATATTTTTTAATAGCTGGATCAGTCAGTTACACGTTGACAACAGTCATGGCGTTTTATTCAGAATGCAGTTTTAAAAACAGTGCATTGACAAAAAGAAGAAATAATAATCAGACAAAGAAAATATAGTGGTGAAAGATATAACAAAAATAAGATAAAAGCAGAAATAATTGAGAAGCAGACATGTTAAGAAAAAAAAATCAGTGGACTAAAGGAGGAATTATCACATAATATAATGACCTGAATGCCAGTCTTTAAAAGTGCTCGCTAAGCCCTCATCTCCTCCGGCACCTCATTCAGAAGCTGAACGGGCTTTTGCGTGTATATCAATTTTCGTCTGTTTCTTCTTTATTGACTTACCTCCTTAACTTTGTGTTGTACTTTGTATTATCATAATGAGGAGTTCAGCATGAATGGAGTTCATGGAAGAGGTTCACTGCTGCGCTGTAATACATTGTAATTTGAGTAAACAAAGACATCCTCCCGATCGACCTCTGCTGCGCCCTCTGATATATTTGAATACTTAAAACTTTCAGTTTAATTGGTGTCACGTCGGCTTGTTGAGAATGGCTGCATTAATTATTTGTTTAGGACTCTAACAATGATGACTAGAAAAAGAAAAACGTCACCTAGCTTTGTGTTGTAGCAATCAGACCGCTGCTGTAAAGAGTCCAGCTGATACACATAATATCAGTCCAGGACATCGTGAGGCTCTGTGTGTTTGCATATGGTTCTTAGAAGTTAGCACACTAAACTGATGTGTGCATTTTGAGTTATATGTGTGTCCAATGGACGTGTTTACATTTTCAAGTTAAAGCATGACAATGGTGCCCGGAGCTTCTGAAAAACTTTTTGAAAATGCCTCTCAAGGTGGAACTTTTTGAAATAGCTCCGACTCCGTTGATGTGTAAACAACTTTTGCCTCCAGCGTCATGACTTGTTGTTAAACTAACAACCATATGTTGTTGGTAGAAGTCAGACCGAGCTTTTACGTTCAAAACAGGACATTTATTTTTGTGGAGCCATTTGATTTAAGTGCTTTCTGGATTTCTTGCTCATGCAAACATGAATAAATAAACTTTGCGGGTTGTTCTTTTCAAAACAATCTGAGCATTCTAAACAGGATCTGCAGTTGCTCATTTTTAGGTGCTTGCAGGTAAGTTAGGTAAAAATTATGCCAAAGAATTTTATGTTATTTTAGTGCGAGACAATCATCGTCTATCTGAGCAGAGGATAACCATCCCCTTTGTTTTGTAAACAACAATGTTTGCCTCCAGAGTGTCATGACTCGCAGCCCATATTTGGAGCCGCCATGTTTGTTGACACACTCATGAGCAGTAGGAACTGTTTATCACAGGGGTGGGATGCATATGTGCAGTAACAGAGCTGTCGCCTCCGGCAGTCTCAGTGTGGAGTCGCGACTGGGAGAGAAACGCTCCACCTCTGGAGCCGCTCCACTTCTCGGATGCAGTGGATCCGCACACCGGTGTCGTGTAAACAGACACCCCTAAAAGTGAAGAAAGTTTTGCGGATACGCTCGTGTTCGTTATTGTGTAAAAGTTGACGGTCACCATAATCACAATCTAACTTGGTAGTCTGTCCGTACGAATGTCTGTGTATTCTCTGTGTATTGTTCTCTGTGTGCTTTCCTTACGAAAACAAACAACAACATCACTAGTGGCTTACGTTACTTTATTAGCCCACACAAAATCTTCATTTAAACAAGAAAATTAAAAAAAAAAAACATGTAAAATGTTGAAACTCAAATATTGTCGTATTGGAAAGAGACGTGACCATTTGATTTAAACAACACAATTATAAATTCATACCGCACCATTACACTTCTTTTTCCAAAATAAAAGACTACAAATGGAATTGATCCTTTGGACTAGGAAGAGAAAGTAATGTAAAATGGTAAATATATATGTTATCAGGTGGTGGAAAATACTGCATCACATAGTTTTGTCACTCACAAAGATAAAGAAAGGAAAGTTAAAAGTTAACTATCGGTCCATGTTGCTGTCTTCTGAGCATCTGAGCTAAATTGAAGTGAACTGAAGTCAGCTACAAATACTTCAAAACACAAGTGTCTTTTGACACTCTGCTATCCTGGCAGTGGTCTGGTCTCTGACCCCGGTGCTGGAGGCTCAGGATCCTGCAGGTTTTACATCTCTCCCTGCTTCCACACTTACAATCAGATAATCATCATGAAGCCCAGTGAGGAGAACTCATTACTATCAGATGAAGTGCACCAGGGAGAAACCAGAAACATGCAGGGGGGTGAGCCTCCTGGACCGGGGTAGTGGTCTCTTCTGGCCGATTCATGCTCCACAACAAGAAGAACGTTTGGCACCGCGGGGTCCTGCCAAACAAAATGAAGTTATTTTCTTCAACCAGCTCCCTCTGGCCTAAGAAATTTGGTTCGGCTGTTCCAACCGTCCAGGCTGAAGTCTCTCGGTGCCGCACAACAAAAACTATGGCACTGCCATGTGCTGTGCATGCACGTTCCAGTTCGTTAGTGACTGTATGAGTCATATTTCATCATGTTTCACATGTAGCCGCACTACTGTATGAGGCCCGCAGCCCGTTAACATGTCAGAGGGCGGAGTTACCTGATGACCCTGAACACATCACTCAAAGCTGTCGGCCTCTCTGGGCACCAAGTCTACAATTGAATATTAACTAATGTAATAATAATGTTATTATTATTTTTTCTCTCTTTTCTTCTTTTTCTTTCTTTCATTTTTGAATTAATTAACCATTTTATTAATTAATTAATTAATAAATGTTTCCTTTTTCTAATTATTACTATTATTATTGTTACTGTGATATTATTACTATTGTCATTATTACTGATGTTATTATTATTCCTTATCTCTTTTGTTGTTAATATATCCTCATCCTTCTCTCCAACCATTTCCTCCTGACACACACACACACACACACACACACACACACACACACACACACACGTCTCGGACAAACATTCTCTTTTAATACTGAAACAGTTCAGAGAAATGTATTCTGAAAACATTTGAAGCGAGAAATAAGCTGTGCAGTTAAAAAGTTAAAACGCCGCTTCACAGACGCGTGGCTACTGTGAGGGGGCGTGGCCTATGTGTTCCACAGCTGCTTCATGGAGTTTGAACTGTCCTGTCAACACATGCAGGGGGCTTTAGGACTGGAGATGTTAGAGTTTTCTTGCCATGTGAAGCAGAATTCATCAACCATCACGTCTAATTGAGAAAGATTACTGTAATTATGTTTTTTTGTAGTAATCTTTGAAGCAACGCATCTACATTGTCATGGAAATATGTTTTATTTCATTGTCATACTGCTGCAAATATGTCACTTTTGGCAAATTTCCTAGTTTCCATCCTCATCGAGCCTCAAGGAGGTTTGCAGGGGGAAAGTGAGGGGGAGAGATTGTGAAAGAGACAGATGGATGTTTTAACAACAAGGGGAAGTTATGGTTAATTGCTAATTTGGTGAGTTTATGAACATAGTCAGCGGTATAATCTGCAGCAGTGGCTCTGACACACAGCTCACACAGGCAGTTAAGGTTCTTCAAATCCCCTAACGCCCTACTGCTGCAGTTTACATTCAGATGTACTCCCACTCCGACTCGTAACACAGTCAAATATTAACACAGATATGAGATACATGATATTCATTAGCTTTTTTTTTCCCAGCTCAACGTGACTAGTGCTCATCACGTTTGATTCCCACAAGTCGGCTTGGAAATGATAAAAGTCCCCTCAATCCAGAGCTTATTTGAAAATCATTATTAATTTTTTAAATTTTCTTCAAGATCAGAATATTTCAGTCATGGTTAGACTGAAAACAGGAGGAGCTAATAGCCAGCTAAGTATAGGAAACTGTCACTTTGGCAAAAAATGTGATTGTATAAATTGTCGGACTTTAAAGTCCCTCATCTTTAATTAAATAAAACATTAAATGCAATTAAGCAGACACAAGATACTGAACATATCTGTGAGCGTTCTCGGTTATCAGCGGGCTTTAAAGCCGCGTACACTTTGCCAAGAAGTGAAATCTGGAGAAAGGCTTGAGGTTACCTCATTGTCTTGATTTTTCAAAGTGAGTAGATGTTTAGCTGCTGTTACCGAGGGACACATCCTGTTTGCAATCTGAGGCAGCTGGTGTTATTCATCCACCCACATGTCTTCCCGTTCGCACTCCGCTTACAAAGAAGTCAGATGCTGGTGTCTTTTTTTTTTCACATTTAGCAGCAGTGTGAAGGCTCCACGCTTCAATGTGAATAACAACAGTGCCCTTGATTGTTTCATGAAAGAGCCGCGATCACGCTGTACAAATGGCCCATAGCATCGGTGCTCATACAGACCACACGCATTTAGTACTTCTGTTGAAATGGGAGAAGGAGGAGGAGGAGGAGGAACAATCTGAGATGATGGACTCTGAATTGAAAGTGTGAGTTGACTGACTGAGCTTTTTCATGCAATCTGTCCGTTGCTTCCATTTATCGTTGCATGATGGTGCGACGCGGGTCACGTTTCAGCCTTTTTTTTTTTTCTCTCTCGTACCGAGCGGGTTCAATTTCAGAGTATTTCATGTTGTGTGTTCCTAATATATTCAGATAAAAAAAAGTCCGATTTTCTCTGGGTTTTGAAAGGTTTTGTATGTGTACTGGCAGAATAAGTGGGGTGACACTGTGAAGTTAATGTGTCGGTGTCAAAAATGTGGATGTTGTAAAGGGCCTGCAAGTTCCATTGGAGGCAGTACACAATATATAGTCAAAGAATAAAGTGAGTTCATGTCAGTACCCCGGTTGTTGGAGCTATTACAGTTCACGGGAAGCATGTTACAATACCTTTCATGTGCTCTCCAAGCTGGGTAAGTCATTTCTTTTTCCAATATTTTTTTTTCTTTCTTCTTTTTAGAAATTCTTCACACAACAATCAAACCCACTTCTGCAACTTCCTCGTAGAACTAAGTACACGGGAGATGCAGAACTTGGCCGTGTTGCAGAGAAATATGCAGAGATATTCTGGCCGGCTTGCAGATGGATGTGGGCTAAGCCTCCTAAACTGCGACTGCTGGCACAAAGCAGCGTTAAACTGGGAAATACCTGCTGGAAAGCTCACTGGCTCGCCTTTTGTCTGGGGCTGAGGCAGAGCCAAGCCTCGCTCGGACAGTCTGCTCGATGGAAATGCACTTGGCATGCTAAGTTCCTCAAAGTTGCTCGGAAACTGTCATATTTGACCTTCTTGTGTATTGAATCGACATCAGCCAATCACAATAAATCTTATAGAATCCACAGCAACTCGTTGCATATAGAAGCAGCAGGACCCCGGTCATATCACAACTTATTTATGTGTGAATGTAGAATAGTGACAGCCAATTGTACTATAACTTATTGGATACAGCACCACAGCCAGCCAATCTTATTACCACTTATTGGGATGTGAATAAAGCTTGGCAGTGAGTGATCTCGTATCGTCTTGGATGGGGCCCGTGCACGGTGAATGACAGCGTGTTATACTGGATCTTAATGGGTAAAGTACAGTCAGCCGGAGAGAATCACAAACGCAGGTGCGTCGGAGGCGAGTGAATCATTTGCCTTCTTTCAAAGTGATCTCGTACTCTCAGGGTGAAAACCTGTCCTTTCCGCTTTGAATGTGAAAAGGGAGAATTTAAATGTGCACAGGTTAAATAAGTGGAGCACAGACTGGAGGGGGTCACTGACTGGAGTCCATGGACGACACAGTTGATAAAAGACAGATTGGAGTGGAGCTTCTGAAAACATTTATTTCAGCCAGAAAGGAATCAGTGGTGGAGCTGACCTCCAGAAGTGCAGCCTGCTGCTTTTCTTCTGTCAAAGAGTTTCAAAAACAACAAGCCGGCATTATAATGAATATCATCAATCTGGACAGTGTGTGAAGCTCCTATTGAGCGACAAGCATTGATACTGTAGTGTAGATCCTTCAACCATGTAGAGAAACAGTATTATGTATTTCATGTACGAAAAAAGGGAAGGCAGTTAAAATATCCAATAGACAGCAATGTGTGTGTGTGTGTGTGTGTGGGTGTATGGATTTCTTTGTGTTTGTGTCTCAGTGATAGATGTCTCACCCTTTCTGAATCAGCCTTTAACCACTATTAGCTTAATGAAAAACAACTGTGGACAGACATAAATAATTAGTATTACACAAACATAGACACTGGCCCACAAACAGACACACCCCAAAAGCGTGTGTGTGTGTGTGTGTGTGTGTGTGTGTGTGTGTGTGTGTGTGTGTGTGTGTGTGTGTGTGTGTGTGTGTGTGTGTGTGTG
>OMNM01065145.1:0-12459 GCA_900302745.1 Parablennius parvicornis | reverse complement strand
TTTTTTTTGGTTTTTTAGAGATTTTTTTTTTTTTTTTTTTTTTTTATTAAGGAAAAAGTCTGACATGTTTTTCCCAGTTCTTGACAACGTGAAGGTTAAGTTGGCCCTGATACCAGATTGCACCGACTGAGTCTCTGTGTTTTTGTGACCGACCGAGGGCCGAATGTAAGTGATAATGTGTGTCACTACTGGGCTCCGCTAATTTGCTTCCTGGGAGTCTGGTTGGGTTTAATGCAAACTCTGTCACCATGACAGATGTCAGCTGTCTTGTGTGAATGCCACCTTAACTCGGTAACACCCAGCTCCACGCTCGGTTAGAAATCTTTGTGATTGGCAGATATTTCAGCTTGTTTACGATTCAAACTGGCAAGATTCCAGTCAAAGGCCTTGTTCAGTAACTCGTGCCAAGGTGAAAAGAAAGACAGTCTCAGAGAAGTCCCAAGTTCAAGCTAGAGCATGTTTCTGCCTGGCTGAGGCATCCTGGGAATCTCTAATACTACAGGGACAAATGTTTCTCTCAAGGAAGGCTAGCACAGAGGCTGCACTTCTAAATATTGAACTTTAAACTCTGTTTATGGAGTGCAAATTATATCCTGCATGGTGAGATCTCTGGCTGCTTGTGCGAGTGAGGGAAAGTGTATCTCACTATCGGAGTTCTAATAAAAACACATTGTTTTGACTCCAGCTCTCATCAGAATGCAGTTTGAAATGAAAACATGGTGAACATAATTCATACTGAATGTAATTTCTAATTTCTCTGTTACGGAAACCAAACACACTTCACATGCTTCGCTTTAGTTTGAAACTTTACACTAACACTAACCCTTTTTTTCCTTCCTCCCCCCTTTTCACACTTTGCTTTTCAACCCGCTAATACCCCCAAGAATGTAGGTACACGTGTGTAGCGCCTTATTATGTAATAACGCTGCAATATGTAATAATGTAATACATTTTCAACTCATTATGTAATAACACTGCATTTAGTAATAATCTGCCTCATTTTGCAATCAAATGCCTGAACGCATTTTGCAATAAACTTTGCAGCATTCTGTAATAACTTGTCACATATTGCAACAGTTATTCCAAAATGTGGCTGTGTAGCGCTGCATTATGCAATAATAGTGCAATATGTAATAATGTAAAGAATGTTTGTTTTTTTGTTTTTATGCTTTGTATCATCTATATTAATTATATAACATAATGCAGATTGCATGTGTTTATGTCTTGGAACATTTCAGTGCACCTATAATTTGTGTGTAATAATTAATGAGCGTAGCTTTTGTTTCGAGCTTGTGAACACATTCTCCATTATAATGAAAACAGTTTCATTTGATTTAGGTTTGAGTGATAAAACATCTTCCCTTTTTTTTTTTTTTTCTGAATAACTCCTAATTATGCTGGAAAGCTTCATGTTATTCTGATTGTATGATGGATTCTCTAATTAAAAAGGGTAGAGCACCTGCATTTTATAACTGTTGCAATATGTAAAAAGTTATTACAAAATACAATAACGTTTATGAAAAAATGCAGCAGATAATAAGAAGATGCAATGTTATTACATAATGAGTTAAACATTTATTATATTATTACATATTGCACTTTTATGACATAATGCGGCTCTACACACCCACACTTTGTAATAACCGTTGCAATATGTAACAAGTTATTACAAAATGCTGCGAGGGTGATCACATAATGCATCCATGAATTTTATAACAAAATACAGCAGATAATTACAAAATATGGCTTTATTACATAATGACTTCAACGTTTATAACATTATTGCATATTGCACTGTTAGTACATAATGCAACACAAAGTTAGCTAAAGATGAAGTTAGGGTTAGTTTAATCTTCGGTGCCGTGGCAGCTGGCAATAGAGGACGCCAGGCGCCAATGCCCCCTCAGACCAAGAATCAGGAGAAATATTTAATAATACATTTTTTGATGCCAACAAACTATCAATGGGCCTTGAACTGTCTGCGCTTCATTTATAGATAATATAGATAATCTTCAATAAAAGACAGGGTTTCTTGAGTTCTCTCTCCAGTGTGTGCAACCTCGGGTGCCGCAGCAATCATCCAGTGGAGGCGGGGTTTAGTCGCCACTTCACCAATAACTGATCAATAATATAGGTAACTGACATAAAATGAAACCAATCGGCGTCGTTTGATGTCCGAGACTTTGGGTGCTTTTAAAATCGCCCTTTGTCGGACCTGCTCGGTGATTTGCTTAAAGTCAGTTCTGGTTTGTTCTCACGTGTTTTTACGAGATGTTGAGAGGGAGACAACAAGCGGGGAGACATTAAAATATTAACTCTGTCACATCTCTTCTAATTTATGCTTTGAAAGGAGAAAAACTGAAGGTCAAGTTCAGCTTTTTCCATCATAGTTATTTTTAATTGCACACAAACTGAAATTTTGTGTGGCCAAGTTAATTGATTGATTATAAATGTTTAGATATTCTCATATTTATCAATAACTGATAATACAAGAGCTTAAACAGGCACACATAATGTTACATGTCTTTTGAGGCATAAATCTAAAATGCTTTGAAAGATGGATTGATGTGTTGGTGAAAATATATCTGAGGTTAATTTTGTTTTTACCAAACTCAGACTGTCATTTCAAGTAAACTAGCCCCAAAACACGTTTATTTTCTAAAAGGGACTAATTAAGTACTTGTATTTTTTTTACAAGTATGTTAACAAAAGTGAAATCCGTCAAGTACTCTCTATTCACTAGCTGTTTGAAAGTACAATCATTTTCAAAACTGTGAGCCTCTCTCAATCTAAAATAAGCAAGATTGTTGTAATGTGATTTATGAACACACTGTATTTAAATTAAGTTAACATTGGCTGAAATCGAATGATAATGAGGAGCAACACCTAAGTAATTTACCACCGGCTGCCGCTGGCTAGGCCCGGGAACGGATGTTTTACAGACAATTTGTCAAAAGCTTGCAGAAAATGAATGTGAATCAGTGCGGTCACATCAGTAGACATGAAAACGCATGCGTGTTTTGACAAACCTGAAATATGAGGCCAGAAATGAAGAAAAATGATCAAATCATGCAGATCTGTCCTCGTTCAAGATTAGACTCGGGCCCTGTTTTCACGTTTTCAAGTAAACTTGTGCTGCATTTTGACTTTTTGTTTACAAGGCAACAGAGTTGGGAGTCACTGATGACGGGGCTTTTTGAAAAAGTTTTCAAGAGTCGAACATTTTCGATCTCGTCTCTAAACAAAGAAAACACAACTTGTATGAACACCACAGTTCTGCACACGCACACTACGGTTACAGTCATTGATTTCTCTTAACTTGTGCAGGAGATTCACAGCAAAGGCAAAAGCAGATCCCAGAGTTTCTGTGCTGCTCTTTAATCGACAACTGTTGTGCAACAAAGTTTACATTTCATACACAATTATATGGATCACATGCATCAGATGCTGAGCAGGTCTACTCAACAAAAAGGAGCTTTAATATTCAGTTAGATGTGAGTGAATGGATGGATGGATGGATGGACGGATGGACGGATAGATGGTGATTGTTTCTAATAATTGCTTTCTGAATTATAATTTTTTTTCTAAAATGAAACCCTGACAGCAATGTCATTTCCCGTCCGGATATTGTAGTGTATGTATGACTTTAATTTTGGGTTGGATTAAGGTTAAAAATGAAGACTGAGGGCGGGGTTGAATCTGATGAAGATTTAAAAACACAGGTGTGTGATTTCATTCTTGCTATGGGGCACTGAATCCATACACACGTGTTTGTTGGGTCCTTGTGGAGAAAAAAACACATCCCAGAATAATAATAATAATAATAATAATAATAATAATAATAATAATAATAATAATAATAATAATAAGAAGAAGAAGAAGAAGAAGAAGAAGAAGAAGAAGAAGAAGAAGAAGGTCAGTGTTAGCCGAAAAGTAGTTATTGCTGAGTCAGCAGGAAATGATTGTAAGTCAATAAGATGTCCACAGGATATTTGAAAACGTCTCTGTGCTTGACCCACATTAAAGGTTAATCTGTGATAACACTGACTTTATTCTGACTTGTCTGCAATTAAATGGCAAAATCTAAGTTTTACAAGGAAATATGAGATGTTGAGTGCGGAAAGACTCGGCTTTGTGCAGGTAAGTCCTAATGAAATGTGTGAATACAAGTCACCTGCGTTTCCATTGCTGTGTGAAACCAAATCCACTCACACTCTCATGCAATGGTTAAATGTCATCATTGTGGCGATAAAATCACAGCCCCAAAAGGAAACTTCTCAATATAAGTGCCGTTTAAGGCAGTTTGGAGAAGGCATGTACAAGTTATAGCTGAGTTTAAAGTACAAAAAATAGTACACATCAGTCTGTACCTAACAGAACCAGAAACACAAAATGTGGCTGTTTTATACATCAATTGTGAGGAACTGATTCTGCTATCGCCCTTACATTAAATCCCATGGAATTTTGGTAATGTGTGTTGTGTTGTGTGTGTGTGTGTGTGTGTGTGTGTGTGTGTGTGTGTGTGTGTGTGTGTGTGTGTGTGTGTGTGTGTGTGTGTGTGTGTGTGTGAGTGTGAGAGTATTTACAAAGACTACCAACGGGGATGTGCGCTGTCGTCTCACGCTCACGAAGAGTGGCCCGTGTGTGTGCGTGTCCTCTCATGAACTTCTCAACTGTAGTTCCTTATGTCGGCCACTACGTGGCAATAGACTGTGGAAGGTTTGTTTACGTTTGTTACAATGGCGACCATCACTGAGCTCAAGTGTGGTAAGCGTTCACTCAGTATTATCATTATATCGTTTAAGTTCTTATTACAGTCACAAAACAAACTGTATTGAGTTAGGAATCTCGACACAGGACACTCAGAAAGTACGAGCAATGCCAAGCTAATGAAAAGTGTTAAGTACAACTGCATTATTGGCTGCAACACTCCATTCAAAAGTCTGGAAATCAACAAACCAAGTAAACATAACTGTGAATGGTATCCGTAAATAATTTGGCACTTCTCTGTATTTATTACTGCTATAGATCAATTCGGCTCGGATATTAAATCGATTTAACAGACACATTTAGAGTTATTTGTCCATTTTTCTCTGCGTTTCCCTATCTCAGTGGCTACATAGCGTTAGCTTGCTAGCAGAGTTAGCTAATGCCTTTGGATGCACATTATATGTAAATGTTACAGATGTATGTATTCAAATATATTACGAATGTAAGAGTCACCTGTATTTAATATCATATTTATGTAAGGAGGAGGTAAATGTGTCTGTAAATCTTGAAACTCTATTTTGAATGGTAAATTAGCTAATTATTGAATGGGGTTTGGCGTAACCTTGGCAAGCCTCAAACAAACTTTGGCTCAGTGACTCAGTGGACCATTATTTTCACTTAATGTTGGTGTTGTACCGGTGAAACGGTGATTGTTATAGCTGTCAGGGACACGCTGGAGTCCCGCGGGGTGCTGGGCCAGCTGAAGGCTCGGATCCGGGCGGAGGTGTTCAACGCCCTGGACCTGGGGGAGCACCGAGAGCCGCGGCCGCCTCTGTCCCACCAGAACCTGCTGATCAACGAGCTGATCCGGGAGTACCTGGACTTCAACAAGTACCGCTACTCCGCCTCGGTGCTCACTGCAGGTTCGTCAAAGCATCCATTTGTGTTGCAGCCATTGACCAAGCTGATTATTTCGACATTTAAATCGAAATTTGTGGGATGCGCATCAGTGATAGATATGTTAGTCGCACGTTCGTATGATTTGCCAAATATTCCCTGACAACGCCAAACAGCTTCACTTTGGTCTTGACTTTTGCTTTGAGCATGTTGTGCTGACAATCAGCAGCAATCAAATATATCCACAGTCACACACTCCTAATGACACTTTTGGGCAATTTAAGGTCACCAATTATCCTCACTTGCATGCTTTTGGACTCTGGTAGGAAACCCGGTTACAAATTCAATACTCCAAAATGATCACCCCCTCCCCACAGAGTCAAATATATCAGGGACTTCCTGCAGCCTGGTGACCACCATGAAGCTGTTGTCGCCATGCATTGTTCCTCCACAAGCTACTTGTGCTTCTGTTTGTAAATTAATAAATAGTTCAAATCCCATTATGTCCCGTTTCTTCAGACTTCAATCACGCAGCCCACCGAACAACACTGAATGAGTCAACAGCTCAGAAAAGTTGTTTGGTATCCCAACCAGGTTTGGGGGATATTTAAATGGGTACAACCCACATTGTTGGCTCTGCTGCTCATACAAATGCATGTTCCTTAGAAACGGGCCACCATTTAAATGTTAAATAAGAAGGGTTTTTTTTAAGGATTTAATGAATCTGGCACAGTATTTTTTTTTATCATTATCAATTCATTCTAGACATGTTGAAGCGTAAACAAAATATAGATACATGCAAAAGAGAAAAAAAGGCTATTTACATTAATACGACTACACACACGTACTTACTTTACACAGAAATACACATTTAACACGTTTAACATGCCTAGAAATGGTAGAAGTAAAAAAATTAAATTGATTTCATCCCATTCCTTCTTCAGTATTCCATAATCACATTTTATAATCATTCTGTCAGTGGTTTTTAAATGATGAGAGTCTGGTTGTGCCTTTACCCTGCATGATTTTCTCCTCTGAATATTTGAGAAAAGTGAATTAATTATGAGTGTAATGGAGACAAATTCAAGTGATGAAATGGTTTTATTGCAAAATCAGAACTGAATAACACATTTTTATTGAAGCACTCAACAATATGTTGTGGTTTTTTGCAGAGTCGGGACAACCTGAAGTTCCCCTGGACAGACAGTTTCTGGCAAATGAGCTTAAAGTGGCGGAAGATGCCAGCTCCAAGTCTGTGTAAGTGTGTTTGTGTGGGTGTGTATGAAGCAGGATTCTGAAGAGAACACTGTAGTTTGTAAGTTGGAGAAGAAAAGAAAAGACAGAGAAATTAGTATTTCTCTGTAATGAGGTTCTCTCTTGTTTACACATGTGGCTCAGCAGTTGTCAGTCTGTTAGCACTTTGTACCGCAGAATAACATTAAAGATACACTAGAATAACACACATCAAATTGTTACTGGTGTATGTAAAAATGCAAATATGATAACGTTGTTTTTTTTTTTTTCACTCTTTACTCTGCAGACCTCTCCTTTATGGTTTGGTGTCCCATTTCCTGAACAGTGGTGATGGAAAGGTTCCTCTGCGAGGTGCAGCTTCTGTCAGCTCAGCTCCTGGTCCTGACGTGTAGAATACGGAGATTCACTCTACATATTTTGCAGCACATCACTGGACTCGACCTGTTGCTCTTTGAACAAAGTTTACCCTGATTGTTCTCTACGGGTAGTCCAGCATTGATCATTTAATTCAATTTGTGTTGCTGCTTAGAGTTCACCAATATTTCATTCCATTGAGGGGTTAAGATTATATACCTCTATTTTTTTATTACATTTTATAAATGTTTGATATTTTGTTCCCTGTTTTATAGTTTCAAAATAAATGTAAATGTATTTGTAAACTTTGATTCTAGTGTTGTTTTTCCTGTTCACCACACGGTGGCAGTATCAGCATAGACAAAGCTGAAGTCGGTATTAAACTGACACATATAACAAGAGTCTGTAGAAGTGGGAATAATTGTCGACCCGACGCTTTATTCCTGATTTGAACTCTGTTGAAGTTTCTCTGCATTTATCCACTTCCTCCTATAATCTAATGCTAAATTAACGAAATTGTCCAAAGAGGGAAGTGTGTGTTTGAGTGTGATTGCCTGATGACTCTATGCTCAGTGTTAACTGGGATCAGCTTCCCACAGAGTAAGTTATGTGTCGATGATTGATGAAAGTGAGTCTTCTCATTATTGAGAAAACGCACTTACACACGGAAATAACATGCAAACGCCACCCAGAAGGCTCCCCTGCCCCCATTTCCTCAACAGAACTAGAATGTGGTGACCCACGAACCAAAAGTCAGATCGTTTCTAAGCGCTATGTCAAAGGTTTAGCCTCAAGTGTGAAAACATGTTCCTCCTTCACACTTATCTCATGAGGAAGTCTCCCAGAGATAAAGATCTGTGCTGTGATGGAGATCTGGCAAGTTGCCTGAACAAAACCATCATTACATATCATGTGTTATGATCAAGTTGTAAAAGTCACAAATAAGACAGAAACCCCAGCTCGTAAACTGGTTTTAATTTGCATCAGCACAAGCTGAACACACTTACTTTCGTCAAACAGATGAGATCAAGTGGAATCGTATTTTATTAGGGAACAGCAGTGCAGTTAGACACAGTTTCAGTCTGTGCAGCTACTTTAACAATTGCTCAGATGTTATTGATCCACTGTGTTGTGATCGTGTTCACCTCTTAGAAGCTGTTGTCTTGTGTGAACCTTAAACTACACAGTTTGCCCTTCAGTTAGTCTAAAAATTTATTTATGAATACTCATTCCATATTTGTATACAGGACATTGTTGGGATGTTTTATCTTGGCTCCGTCTATCGGATAACTCTAATTTATCTCTTCTGAGTAACCTTGTCCTGCTTGTTTACCTCTGTGTTCTCACCAGCTTAATAAGAAAGGTCACGCAGTTCATATCACCTCTTAAACTGACGTTTTATAGGCAGTCGGCAGCAGTAAAATTGAATTCATTGTTCAGAAAAAAGAAAAGGAGTCATAAATACACCAACACCATGAATTAAAACCTGTATACAGTACACAGTGCAAGACACAAGAGGCATGGTTTTTTGGCCGAACTGAACATCTGCTTCATCTGCAACATTTTACTCCTTCTCTCGCCATTTAAGGGAGCTTAACACTCTTATCTCACTCAAACCCCAAAGTTTCTAGAACTGATTATGCACGAGGCTCGACATTTATTTCCCCAACCTTATCCTTGTCTCCATTTTTTTTTTTTTTTAAGGTTTTCTAGACTTATTTATCCTGTCTCTGCTGCTGGTATTGCAGTCCAGATGATCAATGATTTGGTTGGACCAGGGATGTCAAGCACATTAGTTCAGGTGCCGCATACAGTCCAATTTCATCGTGAGTGGAACTTTAAAATTTTCCTTCATTGTGGCGCAATGTAGCCTATATACGAAATTGGACCGTATATGTGATGAATATGTTGATATTTTAACAAAACCAAACAATTACTACCGGAAACGTTGACAATCTTGATACAAAACCAATGATAATAATATATTTTGGTGCAAAACATAGTGAGGTGTCTTCTGTTTTCTGAGCTCGATTGGAACATCTTGTGGTCTGGTTTTGGCCCCCGGGCCTTATGTTTGACACACCTGGTTTAGAGCAGCCCTCTGAAATGAATCCATTGAAACAAGAAGCTCATTCCCCTGCTTAAATGTAAAGACTTACAACAACTCATCACTTCAGTTCAACTTAACATCTCATTGCTTCTCAGCTACATTGTAAAATAAAACCATAAAAACGTAAAATGATACTGAGTGTTTTCAGAAACATGTATATGAGGTTAATTGGAGACTGTAAAATGTCTTAATGAGTTTGCCTTTTCTCCAGGAGTGAATTCAAAGACACAACAAGTCTCAGGAAACAGCTGCAGGTTCATCAAAACATGAAGTCATGAATTCTGCACTGCTTTGTTCAACTTAAGATCACAGCATTGAGGAGTTGATCCAAGCAGGGTGAGATCAGAGTACAGTCTGAACCAGTCGGTCACCAGGGAGAACTTGCAAACTCTGCACAGGAAGCCCGCTGAACCAGGATCTGAACCAGATTTCTTCTCACTGTGAAGCAAAAGCAGTAAGTGCTTCTCCAGACTGTGATGAATAAAGTTTACAAAGTGCGTTTTTGTAAAAGTACAATGAAATAACAGGATTAATAGGATGAAAATGTGAATATTAACACGGTCGTGTTTCAGAACAGAGGCGTCGACTTTCATGGTACCGGCTGCCGGTGTTCTTTTAAAAATGGCTATATAAGCAGAGGAAGTTGAACAATGGCTCATGATTGTTCAGTTGGCAGGTTGCCTCGTAATTGGTGGCATTTCTTCTCTGTATAAATGAGCTGGGTGTTGAAGCGACGGCTGTATAAATAGTACTGAATGCAGCGGACTTTTGACTGCAGCCGAGTGAACTGATGTTTGCCCCCGGTCTCAAATTAGAATGCAATTGCATTCCAGCAGGGTCAAACATATCCATAAACACATTTTCTCTCCAATAGATGTCCTTGTATGGACATGACGGTGAAAAAAAAAAACAACACTGAATATGCTGCATGTAGAAGATGATCATCTGGTTTCTGTGGTGAGGGATAATCCACGTGTTCCACATGAGATGTTCATATGTGAGATATGTATTGTGGGCATGCATTTCATAGTGACAGACACTCAGGATTAACCTTTTGTCTCGAACAATTCTTAAAAAATGAATCTTTCACCTCTTTAGTGGGACTGACTGACTGCAGCTCACAGTTGGCTCTGTGCTTCTCCTCCATCTCACTCCAGACCCTTCTCAGTTTAATTAACTGCTCCTCATCAGGACTCCTTCTCTTTAGTCTCACATAACTGGGGGAGGGTGAATGCTTTTGGCTGAAGTTCAGGACTGACTTATTCTGTGAACATATCTTTTTTTTTTTGTTGAAAGGTTTCTCCTCCCTTCTCCTGACATGGATTGCATTACATCACGTTAACCCCTTTTCTTACCTCAGAGTCCTCATCCAGGGACCAGTTTTATATTTAAAAAAAATGTAAATTATTATTTGTTTTGGTGTCATTTAGGTTAAAAAAAAAATGTAGGAGATTACTGTGTTTCTGTGGTCTGGTATTAATTTACACACTGTGCAGTTATGCAGTTGAATCTGTAAATTTTTTTAACCAAGGAAATTGAAAATAGTATCACGATTAGGTAAATTCAAGCTGACATTTGGTAGTGTACCTTGGAGATTAGTGTAACATAAATCAGATTACTGCTGTGCGTTGCAAAAAAAAAAAATCAGAGGACCTGCGTGCACTCACACTGACAGCATTAAAGGTTCCCCTGCAAACTCCTGCAGCATCCAACAGTTACAAGTCGCGCTCGGTACGCTGCGGAGTCTCTCTCTGACAGGTTCTCTATGAAGCCTTTATGTATAATAAGACTCATCTACTGTAAACCGCGCGTCAAAGACGAGCACAGGTAAATAATAAGAGTTATCCCCACACAAGCAAGTTTGTTTGAACAATGCTGTTGCCATTGGACCATATTTAGTCACTGGGGCCTGGGGCGGTTGCCTGTGCAAGACGTTTGAAAGTAACACAGAAAGCTGCCGAGATTCCATACAGAGCCCACTCTCCTTATATGGCACACACTGCAACAACCTCTCTGCTCAGTGTATCTGCTCCTCCACTCCCCTCCTCCTCCCCCACCTCCTCCTCATCCTCCTCCCTACTCCTCATCATCCTCGGACATCTCCCTCATCCCCCTCGCTCAGGGGCTTTTCTTCCCGTCACCGTCCCCCTTGAACTGTGGAGGTAGAAAGGGAAAACTTCAAGGTCCTTCATGTTGCTCTTTGGTCTGTCATGGAGATCCTCACACACACACACACACACACACACACACACACACACACACACACACACACCAGTACAGTGCTGTGACTCTGGCACTAAACAGGCTGCAGCTATCAAGCAGCAGCTTGATTTATTGCAGCAAATAGAAGAGTGTCCTTATATAGGAAGTTCCATTGGGAAGAGGCAGGAGGGGGTCTGGATGTTTGTAGTGGAATGTGATGTGCGTAATGATAGGAGACGCGTGCTGGATGTCCATACCAACACACACGCACAGACACACACACACACACACACACTCAAAGAAAATCCCATTGGCTGTGTAGGTTGTGAGTTTTTTTCTTGAGGGAAACTCTCTGGAGAGGCTGCAGTAAAAGGGGACTCCTGTTAAGGGGACAGCTGGTTTGCCTTATGAGGAGTGGGAGCTCATTGTGTAATCTATCAACCCAACAGGGTGCGGGGACTTAAAGCTCACATGGCTTTATCACTTGAGTCTCTTTTACATATGTTATGTAGCTATAAATGTTGAAAACACAGTTTGTCCTCAAATCACACACTTAAATCTCAAACGTTGTTTGAGGCATCTGGTCAAGTTGAACAACTCAAAAAGTAAGGAAACACTACTTTTGGGTAATATTTCAATTATCAGGGTGAGAAATTGTAGTTATATTCACTTTTAGATATTGCTATATTTATTTGGAACATGCATTTGTGGGATGTGCGGAAGATGTGAGTATGCAGGTTGCCAAATTACATCCAACAGCTTTTTCTTCTGCTACTGATTTATTTTATAGCAGCTGAAATGTGAGGGGGTTTTTTTTGTCTGGTTTTTTGTTTCTCTCAGCCAGGATTGGCTTCAATCCATCAACAACTACATATGAATGAATGAAATGATACTGGCAATGAATTCTGAAGATTATGAGCAATATATTTTAT
>OMNM01065138.1:6481-17810 GCA_900302745.1 Parablennius parvicornis | reverse complement strand
CTGAGCTCAAAACTGAACCCCTAAGACACAAGTCCAAAAGAGGTGTGTGTTCCTAATTTGGTCTGGTTTCTTTTTTTTCTTTTTTTTTTTCTTTTTTTTTCCCTCCCCGAAAATGAGTATTTATGTATTCACATCAGCGAGCCATAGGGGCTTCCCAGCAGAGATGATGGCAAGACATTAAACAAATCGTATGTAACGAGGTGACCATAAAACACAACCCTGTGGTGTCCCACACAGACCTGTCATTATGGCAAAGAACAACTACACACATATACACATGATTCTCAGGCTATATACTGATATGTAACACACACACACGCACATGTACCCACACACACACACCCTTAGTTGTCTGCCCCACACGGTTTTCTCCCCGTCTTCATAAAAGTTGAAGAATGTACTGTTTATTTCTCAGTAGGCAGTCATGAGAGAAAGCTCGATGGCTCCGAGCGCCGAACATTTTTATCATTAAATTGTGGTAATAAGAGGTTAAGCTAACAGTTTTTCCCCAATTTATTTTGTGCTTATTATTTTCTTGTACATATCATCGTAATAGCCACATGGAAAGTTGTGGTCGTAGGTGTAGGCCACACATGCAGAAATATCAGTATTTGGTAAAAGAAAAAAAAATGTGTGCGTGTGTGAGACATAGACAGCTAGTGAGAGTGCATTTTTGTCGAAACAAGGTTTTTTTTTTTTTCTTTTATTCACTTTTTATGATACTTCTATACTATAATCTATTTAGTTTTTAATGTCAAAATCTTTTTTTTATACTTTGTTTAAAGAATGAAAACAGTTTTTTAGGTCTATTTGTTGAGGTTTTAGACCTTGCTTCTCCTTCCAGCAAGGGAACAAAGACAGCAGGTAATGTCAAGGATAAGCGGGGTCCTTTTATAATAGAAGAAATATACATTTTAGGAAGTTAGTGGTCTGTTCGGTTTTATTTCTGCCACCCTCAACACCCACTGCAGGTCCACTTCGTTCTCCTCTGTAAAGCTGGAGAACTTATCTACTGGAACACATTATGTATTGAGAAGGAATAAGGTTCACTGGTGGTTCCTTGTTCATGAAACTGTTTTCAGATGATCAATAGTATAATAATGATTTGATTTTAAACATTTGCATATTGGACTGTTGGTCCACTCTTTGCCTTTGTTAGACTTCCACGACCACACGACCATAAATGTAATAGTGTCATATACTTTTGTTGTCCATCCTGTTCTTATTAACACAATGTCTTATTTCTCCGTTGATTCCTCCGTTGTCTGTGAATGCAACACTTAAATGTCTGGCATCTGTGCCTGGTATATACTAGGAAAGGTACGTCTTCCACACTAAATTTTCACTTAATCTCTTTTCAACTGGGTAAGTTGTGCTTAGAAACACAACACAAAATAAAGAATATAAAAATGTTGCCTGTGAAATACCCCCGAGGATTACAAATGTAGAAATGTTCGTTAGATTGGTGTTCATTTGACAGTGCCGTTATTGTTTGTCTCTTCTAGGATCAGTCTTCTAGCTCCTCTGTCAGGTTTCCTGGACGAGCAGCCAAATGTCTGAGGTGCAGCTAGCGAGCCAGCTCCGCCACACAGCAGAATCCTCGCCGAATGTCCAGGAGATGCAGTTCTGGCTTGACAAAGCGGTGGCTTGGGGCCAGGCTGACAGCCCAGACTCGCACAAAGACACCTGTCTGCACTCGAACAGACTGAGGGATTTCCTCCAGCAACTTCTCGCACACATCCACAACATGGTAAGCAGATGTAGCGAAAGGCTGAGCTCACATGTGCACAGCCAGTATTTTTGTTGATGTTGTCGCAAGCGTAGCTCTGAGATTTTATGTTCTCGACACATTCAAGTGGTCTGCTCTAACACGATAGGCCCTGAATGAAAAGTTTTGTATTCACCAAGAGTCCCTGTTTCACACACTCAACACCTAAAGAAACAAAAGAGAACAGCTAATCAATTAGGCTAAACATCCAAGCAGCCGTCTCAATAATGAAGCACCAAGTTAATTCAAACACAAGTAGGCATTGCACACTTGCCCAAACACGAACACGCTCGCCGGCTGTCCGAGCCAAGGCTTCAACAGAAAGCCCAGAGACGCTAACAGAAGGTGCTCTGTGCTGTGCAGAGTTTGTGTATGTCTGCCTGGCAGCACAGCAATGTTTGAATTAGTCAGGTAATAGCCGCATTGGGACCTCCAGTGCTAACCTAATGTATCCCGATATCAGGTCCAGCAAATTTGGGAAGAGGCAGTGGACAGGAGGGCTGCAGTGCTGTGAGATTTCAGTGGTCCTATGGTTCATATCAGCTCGTACCAGCTTCGTTCTCCTCTAGACTTTCTCTCTTCTAGTTCTTCTAAGTGTTTTTCTTTCTCGGTCTTCTCTATTACTCGCATAAGGAATCTTTTTCTTGTAAGTCTCACGGTGCCCCTGTAAGTTTTAATTTGCGACGGTCTACACATATGTTTTATTGTAACTTTTTGGTTATAGAATCAACCTCAGAGCCTCAACGGTGTCTTACTTTTGACTTTGTGTCTGCTTAGGCCACAAGCTGTATATTTTTATAGATCATGAACAGGCTGGGTTTTTAGTTTTCTCTGTTTCTTTCTCTGGTAGCATTGTTCAGGTGGTACGTCATGCCGAGGTGTCAGCGTGTGTAGAATGATGGAATGGATACAAAGAAAAAGAATGGTATAGCCTAATTGGGCTGAAATCTTTTTTTTTCTTTCTTTTTTTTTTTTTTTTTTTTTTTTACTGGGAGCGGACTCGTAAAAGACCAGCTGAGGATAGCCTGCTTCTTGGCAGCATTTTGCATCCTTTGATGACTTTACAACTTTCCTGTGGCTTATGGCCTAACATGAGAAATTCTCCAGTTATTGTTCATTTCCAGGTTTACACTTGGATTAGAACAGTGGAGGATGTTTTCCCCTCACAACGCTGCTTTTGGTAATGGAAAAGTGACTTTTCAGGAAATAATCTTTGTTGCTTTCTATCAGAGGTGCTGGCTGAGACGATCAATACTTCCCTGATAATCTGGTCACTCATGACGAGTCCCTGTCCTTGTCAAGTGCTCTCTTAACTGCCCTGCCCTTGATAGGACTACAGACCCAGTCAGAAAACGTTTGATAGAAATCTACTCGGACACCAGGATTGTTCCCTGCATTTCTTATGTTTTGTTGTGGCAGGTAGCAATGCCTTCAGTCTTTAGGTAATAAAAAAACCTTTCTTAAACACAAATGAAGTAACAGGAAACTGTATAACAGGCATCTAGAGATGACTGTGTTGTATATGATGCTATATAAATAAAGTCGAATTGAACTGAACTGAAGTGGTTTTGCATTGCTTATATGCAAGTGTTTTACAATGTAGCCTAACTCGTTTTACAAAATTGTGCAAGTTTTGCAAGGGGAGATCTCTCCAACTCAAGCACAGGCTATTCTCCACAAAGTAAGCGTATTGCAATTTTCATTGTACTTCACTTAATAACAACTTTAGTAGCTATGTGTTATCAAACATACTTCATTGTAACTCCTCTTTTTTTGTTGTTTTGTACAGTGAATCACCATTTTTACAACATAACTGTTGTTAGCTCTGCTCGCCTCTACAGTGAAAACAGGTGGACGTACATGTAAAAAAATTATACAATAAATGAACAAGCAAATGAAATTCATATTAAAGCACTCATACTGCACACTACTTTTTATCTGAAAGCCGACGGGTTGTATACCAGGTGTAACGTTTATTGCTAAGTTCTATAAAAAATAATTGACATTTGACGATATGAGAAAATTGTTTTGGTGTGTGAGGTGCAAAACACAAACTAAACTGAAAATCATAAAGTGAAAGTCAAAAAGATGTAGCTATCTCATGAAACGTGCATGCTTCCTTGAGCAAGACGCTGCTCCCATTGGATAGACTGAGCATCTTACTTGGCAACCACCTCCATTAAGGTGTGTGTGAATGGGTGAGTGAACTCCATTTATTTACTATTTTACTATACCCCTATTTACTAGGACGGACCACCTAAATGATACTGGACTATCTTGAGATGAAATATGAACCCTTATTCAAAGGTACTTATAATGAATTAGTGAGACCCTCAGATGTAACACAGTAGTTACTTTCTAAAGTAATCTTTTAATTTGCACTTGCAGTTTGTACTGTATTAACTCAAAACCATTTTTCAATTTCTTCCAGTTCATTCACAACAGTCAAAAAAGTGTTTGAGCCCAACAAAAAACTGTAAATGTGATGCTGTTTTTCAAGAAGCATGGCCAAAAGTATGTTTTATCTGTCATTTTATTTGTGCGATTTACGTTGTTCGAGACCTTCTATAACTGACATGACAAAACTGAGGCTGTCTCCATGAATGGAATATAACTCTGGAGGTTCTGGTGGTGGGTGAGGAGACACCATCGGCGGTCGCAGAAACTGAGGAGACGCCATTTGTGGTCGTGGGATGGGAGCCGATGCCATCGGCGGTTGTGGCAGTACGAAGGGAAGAGGCTCAGCTGGCCACACAAGCAGCTCCTCGGGATGAGTTAGATATTTATCTTTGGTGGGATTTCTGATCTTCTTTCTTTTTGTCCTATAGTTCAGACGTCCGTTCCACTCTGGGTAATTCTGAGCATGAAGCTCAGCCTGTCGACTGGCCTCGTGAACGTATTTGGCCTGTTGCTCTTTTGACATTGACTTCCATCTTTGTCCCATTGCTTTATTCAGGGCTGCACTTCCACCCCGGTTACATTCAGCCATCATCAGCGACCTCTGCTCCTTCAAAAAAATCATGAAGGCATTCAATGGCTTTTTAATGTATGGCTTCTGCTGGTCCTCATTCTTTCTCTTTATTGAATTTTTGGCTTTCCTTCGAGGAGCAACAGGGGGAACCGGAAACAGAGTCTCTCCGCTCAGTGATCCACCAGGCTGTGTCACTGGTACATTGTAATAATGGTTTGCAGCAGGGAGGCTCATCATACCTGCAGATGTGGAGGTGGCATATACAGGCCACTGACACTGTTGTCCCTGGCTAACAGTCTCGGCCTCACCGTGCTGAGCTGGCTCTAAGGTATTCGGAGTAGCCGTCACTGGAATCATTTGCTGCAATGCTGGGGGAGCTGCTCCGTTGCTCATCCACTCACCATGATGTTCTGCCTGAATGTAGTCAAGTGGAGGAAGGATGACCGGCGCAGCTGGAGCTAGAGGAGCTTCTGCTAACAGCAGTTCTTTCACCAAATCCTGATATGGCCAACCAAACTCATCTCCTGTATCCATAGCTTCAGCAGGAAAGATGTCTTCACTCTGAACGTGTTCAGTGACGACTGAACGTGTGATCTATCTCTGAAAGTGGTCGTTTGTCTCATGCAGCTCTGAAACACTTGTGTAAACCACCTGAGCTCTGGAGAAGTGCGAAACTTGCAGCATCTCAGGCTGGAGGCCTCATTTAAACGATGCATCATCACCTAACTGTCCCGACCCAGCAGCTTCTTCCTGCACACCCTCCCCCATTCCCCCTGTCTTGTTCAGAAGCTAAGGCAAACAAAATTAAGTGATAGAGAGCTTTATTTAAAGTAAAACAAGGTTAAAATGATCTTCCTTCCAGTGAAACCACTACCGTAATTGGCAGACTATATGTCACACTTTTTTTTCATAGTTTATTTGGTCCTGCAACTTGTAGTCATGTGCGATTTATGCATCAAAATATATAACATGTTTCACACAGGTATTAGTATTACGCTGGTATTAGGATGGGGGGTGTTCACACAGCGCTTTATTGTATTTTCCACTGATATGATCGAGTATAAAACCAACTTCATCAGTTAGCTGTTAGCGTAGCCGCCGGCATCAGTCCAATCCAAGTCTGGGTTGATGTTGTTGACCTCTCTGTGTAGATTTTGTACTGGTGGCTTTCAAGTCCCTATGGACATGAATATAAGTGTGTGAAAGTCTGTGAATTTTCCCTCTGATGGACCGGAGCAAAAATCAATGATGGGTGAATGTTAATATTGAAAATAAAGATGTTCATGTTTATAAGAAAACACTAGTATTCACAGTTAATGTAGCAGTCTTAATATAGATTGAAAACAATATGTATGGTTTATTGGCAGAATTAAAACTACAGCAATACATCTGAAAGAAATGTTGACTTATTATTGCAGGTGCACATCACCAGAAAACTGTTAGATAATTTCTGTTCACACCTGAAAGAGAGATTCTGTACTTCAGAAAGTAATATTTGTAAATCCACTTGAGTCCTCCTGTTGAGTCATCTACTTATATTTGCTTGGAAGTAATCTCACAGCTTTGTCCATATGGAAAGTGATCTATTCCCCAATTAATCTTAAAAAAAAATCACATCATTCTCCTTTTATGTGCACTTTGTGTATTCTCACACAATTGAAGTACCTTTCCAATACAGTGGCTACATTGTTACATCAGTCCTCAATGGAAACAATCAGAAAATCCCTCCAGCACCAAAGAAAGATGGATGGAGACTATTGTGAATGTGACAACACATTGTAGTTTATGTTCTGTGCTCACTCACTGTACTTACTTTGGTCTTTATTGTTGAGGTTACTCTGATTGCTACTCATCAATAGCAGAAGTGTTACTGTTCTCTTCAACACCGTATATAAACTTGTCCTATTTGACCCGCTTGCAAGTATCTAATCTGTCACTTCTGTCTGGCACGTCTCTGGCCCCTAATCTGAACAAGATATCTCCGCTCATAATCTGTTTATAATGAGGGACATCGACAACAAGGCTTTGATGCTCTCTTTATGTGGTAGTTAATGATAATCAGCTTGCGTTGTGATATCTCATTCTCATGGGAGCATTTCTGAGCCCAGACAGTATTGTGTCATTTTTTTTTTGTTTTTTTTAAAGGAAATTCCTTTTTAGTTCAATCAATACACACACAAACACAACATTTTACAGGTGGACTGACGGGAATGCCATGTGTGTGCTGCGTATTTCAGACTGCATTGCTGGTGGTGTTTTACAGAGCCTCATTGTGCTTCCCATTAATGATGATCTCATTCCATGAGTCAAATGACTGTCCGATGCTCTTTGTTAACCAAGATCTGAAGCCGACTTAACTTTCTATTTAAAGTACATTATTTCTTATAATTTATGATGAACAGAAAATTAGTTGGATACGATAATTGAATAGAAACATCGTAGTTTTCTCCATCCTGTCTTATCGCTTTGTTGTTGCTGTCTACACAGCAGTTATTATGCAGGCTATCACTTTAGAAGTGCAAAATTTTCCCCTCGAAATACAAAACCATTTATTTTTGAGTGAAGACACAATAGCGAGAGTGGCTCTGAAAAATGAATACCTTTTTAGCTATAGTATTTGCTGTTCCTCTCTTTTAATTAACACTTGTCGACCACATACTGTACCTTAAGAGACTGTCAGCGTGTTCTTTAATGTGTTTATTGTCCAGAAACCAAATACTCACTTCTCACTCAGAATACAGCTTTATTGTTTTTCCTTCACACGTGTAGTCTTATTCACAATTTAAAATATAGGTATCGGTAATCTGTTTCATTGTTGGATATTAATTTCATGAATTAAATAATCTTATATTCCAACAGTCTTTGTAACTGTCAGGTTAGCTGTTTTAGCTTAGGTAAAACAATAGTCTACAGGTTTAGTTACAGCTGGTAATTTGACTGTAATTTTCCAGTATTAAAGTATGAGTGTAGATTTTAATCAGCTCAGAGATGAAATGTATAGTGACGGCAGTTCATGTGGGTCGACTAACAAGTGACTCTGAATGCACGTAAACGTGATTCATGCACATGTGCAGAGGTGCTTGTAAATTCAAGCAATGCGTCAGGTCTTTGATCTGTTTCCTGCATCCCAATCCAGTCATGATATTGTAAAAAAAAAAATAATAATAATAATATTGTAGTGTGTGTTGATGTATTAGGCCCAGAAAAGTCATAAGATGGAAGAAAAACAAGGTTTCTTCCTCTGTTTATTGCAAAGCTTTTTCCTCAGGACTGAAGACATCTAGCTCTGTCCACTGCTTAATGGAGAGTTAATTCAGGTTTTGTTTTAGTCAAAACAAAATTTTTATATTTTTGGGGTTTGGTTATCAGCAAGTATCCTAAATGAAATAAGTCACAACACAAACTAATCTTATTTTTCTCATAAACATTTTTGTGACTTTTCATCATGGTGAAAATGATTCATTATTGAAACTAAAACATATATGAACTCATCAATGATGACTGCAAGCGTCAGCCATAGCTTAAACCATCTTGGGTGGTTTTAATTGGCTGTGAGGTGAAAAAATAAATAGGATGGTCTGTTTCTGAGCAGGATAAACAAGTACATACACACACATACTCAAAGTGTTAAGAGTCTCACTCTGCAAGGGTGTTCTGTTTCGTGTATCTCTCACTATGGACACCATGGAAGTTCTGACACGACCAAAACACAGGAAACAAATGTGATGTGTGAACAATGTACCGTACACCTGTGGACGTGTGTGTTATTTGGCTTCATTCCAATGCTCATTAAGTGCAATTGGATATGTTTACATGATGATTAGTGTTACACATGGTTGTTAAGTTGAAAGGCTCTACTTTGATCTGATTATATGGGTGTATGTGCTTTCCAAAAGTCATTAAGAGTATTCAGAATTTTATAAAGTGTTGAATTGTATTTGCATGCTGTTTTCTCTTTCTCTCAGAGTTCCACAGCAGAAACCATGAAGAGGCTGCCTCTTTTGGGCCAGTTTCTGGGTCACCTGTGCTGCAACCCAATTGTCACTGTTGATGGTCAGTGCAACTTCTTCAATAAATATACTCCTATCAGAATGTTGTTTTTTGTTTTTTTAATTCTTCAGCAAAGCTGTAATGGTGATGATTATCCTGACGTGATGTGTCATGTGATCAGTATGGGTGTACTGTCTGCAGATTCAAGTAGAGGACTCCTGCTTCAGTGTCTTTGGGGGCTGCACTCGGAGCATCCAAGCAATGCTGTGGAAAGAAAAGCCAACCAATGGATACGGGTATGAGGCCAGACATAGGCCAGAGGCCATCAGTTTTCACACACACACTCATGCAATCAGATTTTTAATGATACTAACCAGATCCTTAAAATCTGAAATACGTCAAAGTTTGTTCTTTTCTGTTGAAATGGTAACTATATGGACGGCCATTCAATAGACGAATCTTAATAAGCCCTGACTGAATGCAAGCTTCTGGTGCTGGTGAAGAATTTATTATCTGCTGATCAATGGTAAAAATAAGCGTTATGTCTTTTACTATCTGGTCACTGCAGAGAGGATTGGGCTTTTGTATTTGTCATTTTGATCGCTCTTAGGCTGTTAATGATATCAAGAAAATATAAAAACCAACTTTGTGCCCATGTACTAGTTTTTACAGCGGCTGCCAGGACTCCCTCAGTACAAATGTCTATTCACATACAAGATTCAGTGTGTCATAAATCTTGTAAATTACAAAGTGATTTGGTTTAATATTGACATGTTGAGACTTATTCACGGAGCCCTTATCATCTGATATTAAAACCCACATATTATGGCATGCTCAAGACTTCCGAAGATGTTATATCCAGAATTTTCCAGCCACCATAGAAACTTTTGATGACCTGTGCTTGCTAGGACTTCATAGTAATTTCATGTCAGTCATAAATGAAGGGAATTGGAAAAAGTACAGACAGAAAATCAAGAGAGCCTCAAGAGCATTTATTGATATTATTTTGTGTAGCTGAATATTTTCTCATAATCATTCATATGTAGTTTGTTTTCTTTTCGTCATCCACAGACCTGACCTAGTTACTTTCCGTGGCCTCATTAGTTCTGGAGAGACTTGACATACAGTTAAGTTGGCAATTACAGATCGTTCTTTTGCTAATACTTTTAAAGGAGTCTGTCAACTGACAGCCTTTGGGCTGTTCAGGAGGTTCCCTGTCTAATGTGCTTTTAATAGGACTTCTTCTCGCCAGTTGTCCTCTTTTTCTCTTCGATTACGCATGGATGATGAATCGAGGAAGATTGGCTCTCAGTTAGATTTACAGACTTTTTCTCCCCAAAACGTAAAACAAATTTTATAACATTTTGAATGTTTTAGTGTCTCTTCGCACCGGAGACGGATCAATCTTACTGTAACATTCAGCCAAGCCTACACTTGCTGTGGGTGTTCTCCGGGCGCACACGCAAAAGAGGGAAAGACAACAGAGGGAAGAAAAGATTCAGCAAATTTTCAACTTTGAGAGAGTACACACAGATGGCTCATGATAAACAATGTGGAACCTTCGCATATTTGCCAGATTAACTGTGTTTCTGTATTCTTTTGATTAATTCTCATCTAATAAAACATTTTGCTAATTAAAACAGTGCCTTGAAAGTAAACCTTGATTTGCCAGATGGTCTTTGACCCAAAGGAGGAGAAGCGGACTGCACGTGGCATTGTTTGCATCTGTGTCCTTTTTGTGTGGGCGTATGTTTTCGTATAGGATGTATTATAGTAAGTACATCAACATGTTAAACAGAAATAAATAGTTTTTTTCCTAAATTGATTAGCTTTATGTATGTTTATGCCAAATCCGTGGAAGTCTGTATTGAACAAGCTTTTTAAATCCTATGTGACACCAAATTGAATATGTTTGTATGCTATTTCCCCATTGGACTGATTGAGAAAAACAAATCTTATTTGAGGAAACTACTTTTAAATCATCAGTGATGAAAAGTATTGAAATAACATTATGATTGAAAACAATGATGTTACTATTTTTGAGCTTTGGGATTTGTTCTACTTGTTTGTTTTTTGTTACTTGAGTAAATCAGGTTTGTTTGACGGGTTGTTTTCAGTGTTTCAGTGTCATAAGAGCTGTTGTTTGAGGGAAGCAGCTCTGGTGGCCAGAGGGAGGCTCACTGAACTCATTTCAGATAAATCTCTACTGATGTACTTAGTTCTGTGCAGTTATTGCTGAAAGTGTCTACAGATACCAAGAACAATAGACTCATAACCACCTCTGCAGCCTCTCCTCAGTGTCCTCATGTTGTCCTCTCTAGAAGCTTCCTCTCACCACAGACATGATGGGAAGCTCAACAAACCTTTTCAACCACAGCTCAGCCTGTTCTGGGGATCAGGGCAGATACATGGTTTTAGGCCAGAGATGGTCTGTCTCCGTCTCCTTGTGTCTGCTTTGTGTTGGGCCACATGTCCCGGAATGCAGAATAGAGCCTGTTTTGTGTTAGTCCTGTCTGAACTTACTACCAAAATTGTTTTTTTTTTTTTCTCTGCCTTCATAATACACCAAAGGTCTGATACTAAGTGCCCCCTCTTTTTCT
>OMNM01065134.1:26278-45808 GCA_900302745.1 Parablennius parvicornis | reverse complement strand
ACTGTATAATTCCCCCAGAGATGACATTCAGAGATCAAACCGTCCTTCAGCTGCTTTATTTTCTTGATGTAGTTTTGAAACTTGCTTTTTCAACATTGAGAAGAGGAATCAGCACCGATAGTTATTTTTCCAAAACATCATTATTGTTACCAGATGATGAGGGAACGCTGATGATTTCATGAACAATAAACAAAAGACGCTCAAACATCCCACCAGACATTTGTCTCTGGTTACAGTACTGCAGCACTTTTTAGAATTTCTGCATTGCTTTTCTGGTAAATTCTCCTCATATGGGTTGATGGTGTGTTAGCATTTTCTCCCTGTGTTCTCTGGTTTCCACCAACAAGCATGCATAAAAGCTGGAGCGATGGCTCTAATTTGCAGTAGATGAGTGTAATTGATCATGTGTCTGCCTGTGTTGGTTCTGTCATGTATCTGTAATTTGGCCAGGGTTTATCTAGTATCTCCTATCAGTTGAGACTGGATCCAGCTCCCTACAAGTTCAAGATAGAGGAAGAAGTATTGAATATGAATGGATGAATGGAACATATAACTCAGCTCTCAAAAGATCATTTGAATATTTCATATTCAGATAATTGATCAGCAGTCAAAGTTTGAGAAAGGTGAACAAGAAAAACTTCCTGTATTTTAAATTCAAAGGCTCAAAAAATGCAAACGATTCTTTTATTTTCTGCCCTAACATGATCGAGTGATTGTGTAATTGAGCCAAAAGCTACTCTCAATAAGAGACCATCCCAGTTCGTCAGGGGTATCGTTTCTCATCTTATCCGAGCTTCCTCTGTTTTGGTAGATTTCCTTCCTTTCACAGTGAAAAGAGCTATGTTTGTCCTGTTGTGTTGGTCCGTCTTGTTGAGACTCGCAGCAGTTGGCAGAGGTTGAGTCACTCTGTGCATTTCTCTGGGCGTGGCTCCGGCAGACTGCCTGGACCAGTTCTTAACCTCAAGCCGAGGAGCAACGTTTTTTTTTTCCCTCCCCCAACATCGAATGTGAGTCTTATACAACTCACTACACTGGAGTCTGTTGATGCAGATGTTGTGTTGATGCTCCCGAGCTCAAGGTGAGATGTCTTTCCTGAAAAGCACAACAGTCAAACAAGTTTTGGAGAATTTCATCATGTAGCTCTGTTTTTACCATCTTGTTTTTTTTTATAGCACAGAAAACAAAAACAAAAAAGAGTTTCCCATTATATTTATTGAGAAAACATACTCAACGTGCTGTAATCACAATGACTCTTATTTCAAACAGTTATAATGACAAGGATAAAGTGGCAAGATGGTTTCTATCTTTGTCTAGTGTGTGACAACAAAATACAGGCAGCAGTGAAGGGAAAACTTGTATTTTTTTTAAAGTCCTGAATCACAGGAATGAGTTCTTTTAACAAAGTCGTTGGTCCACCCTCTGGCTGCGTAGTCTCCTCACTCACTGAGCTCAGACACTGATGAATCCTCTTCTTGATCCAGAGCTTCCGGACCGAAGCAGTGCTGTCGCTTTGATAAACACACCAAACTCTGTTTGTAATAACATTTTCACCAGTTTCTTCCTACGTATCAAGGCTGAATGCTGACATCAGGTCTTTTTCAGGTGGCTTATTTCCAACAGTTTGAGTCTCTGACGATCACTCAGGATGGACAGTTGTTGCTTTAAGTGAGTGAATCTCTAAACATGAACCATTCCTTTACAGTGAAAACATGTAAAGACAGTTTTAAGACTTTTTTTTGTGTGCAGACTGTATTGAATTTGTGGTTTTGACTGGGTATTTTCAACTTTTCTTCCATGGCCTAAAAACATGTATTTGAATTTAATTGGTGTCTTTAAATTTGCCAAAGAAGTGAATATCTGTGTGTGTCTGCGTCACTGTTTATCCTCTGATTGACTCGTGACCGGTTAAGTCTTTGTCAAATCGGATCAGCTTCACTGTCCTGCAACCCTGAGATGTTAAAATGACATAGAAAGTAGATGGATGGATGTCATGTTGTATCATATTCAGATGAATGCATGTATATAAGTAGCGAGGCAAAGCTGCAACAAAATCACTGAGACAAACTACCAACATGCAGATAGGATTGATGAAATTGAGAAACAAATATTTGGTGGCTGTAAAAGCACCACCGGTACCGTGAACACATGGGAATGGTTTTAGTATGTCATCGTTCAAGTAGCTGTTAGTATTTGTGAGACAGTTCCTCCAGTAAGCAGGAGTTTGTTGGAATAGTAACAAAGCAGCTATTCACTGGAGACCACAGTTTCAGGCCCAGCAAACTTTCACTGTGTCTTTGGTGTTTGTTTACATGTCGATGGGTTGTGTAAACACCCCTCAACTCTTTAAAACTCCCACGATTCCACATGCACAAGAAGATTGAAGTTAATAGTTTTTCTGCACATGTGCAACTAGATGCAACAGTGATGGCTTCCACAGTGATGCTTGTGCTCTTCACTCTATTGTAATAGGTAAGTTTTCCTTTACTGTCCCTCTTTCTCTGTATTTAACCCATTCAATTAATTGAGAATCCCAACTATACAAGCCAGGAGCAGTTCACTGCCAAGGAAAACTATAGTTCCCATACCATGAGTTGAACCCCAGCCAGCTGAGTGAAAACCAGGAAACAAAGAGCATACAGTATATGTAACTTTACGTCTAATTATACATGTGAGATTCTGCTCAATGAGTAGAGACAGCATATATTATGTACAACAGAAGTGAAAGAAATATTTCATTTCATCACATAAGTTTCTGGCATGTCTCTGCTAAATATAGTTGTTTAGTAGTTAAGTGCTATTTTATAATGTTAGTCCCCAAACACTGTATATACTACATATCCAAACAACAGCATGTAGCAAACTTGGAACAGCAATGTTGTGATAGTTTGGGGAAATGTCCACTTAAATCCAAACAGGGGAGAGAATAATTATGGCACTGTGTCCCCAGAGTGTCACTATAGATGTGAAAAGTATCAACATATTATAGTTTATTAAAAAAATTGTTTGTTTTTTTGCACACGGATAATTATTACATTTGTAAAACCAAAATCCTGTAAAAAATTATATTCTTTAGATAACTGTCAACCTTCCTTGTATGAAAATCTATCAAAATGAAAATGAAACAGTATTGTAGCTTGCTCATCTAGTTTTTACAACTCTATCTCTTCTTGCACATTTTGGCCTCAGTTGAAAGTTTTTGCCATTGCGAGCCTGAAACAAGCCCAATCTACTCTGTGATACTGAACAACACACAAACTTGACCTGACTTGAGATTCCATTTACTCTTTTATCCTTTGCTAATTATGTAAACACGAAATCCAATAGCTCTGAAAGCAGACTGGTGGGCAGGAACTGGCAAGTCGTGGCCCAGCCCTGTCTTTTCAAACAAGCATATCTTTAGTACCTTTCACAATATGAAGGAGCTGCTTTTCATGTAAAATAATAACGAGATGTTTTTCACTCCAGAACAGAAATACAGATGATGGTCGATCATAGATTGGGGCAAATGGAAAGTGGTGAAGTACTTAAACCAGTCTGGCTGTGAAATAGAAGAAAACAAGTAGACAAAAGTCTGTGATCTGACAATGCGGAGGAACTTTAGAGCACTGGGAATTCATGGCTTGTTACAGTGTCATATGAGTAGAACTGAAGTCTGAAACGAATGGAGGAAACACAACACGTCACACTTCTATTCATATGTATTAAGATAAAGTAGTTTATATTTAAAGTTTAAAGTTTTAAATTTAAAGTTTATATTTAAAGAAAGAGGAACAAGGAAACAGAATGTTATTCTGATGACGGGGCAAAAAAAACCCCAAACATCTTTTGGAAATGTTTTTCCTTCACTTGAACCCACCCCAAGGTGCCTCCTATTTGTCATAGCTTTGGAAACCTCCAACAAAAAAAAAGACAGAGGATATACACAACAACAACAAAAAAAAGCATTCACCTCAGGGTGTGTCTGACTTACACATACTCAGAAACAAGTTTAAACAATGCAGCAGTCCTTTTCCCGGAGACATTAAAACAATGACAAGTCCCCTCAAACTTTTTTAATACAAACACAAACGCCCATTTTCACAATATTTGGAGTAGTTCACGCACACCTGAACAATGTTTTAACTGCCTAACTAAATGCCTTTTATTAGTTCACATTTAACCCATTTAAACTCTCGTTTATTGTGGAATAATTAAAGTGTGATCAGAAGTTTCCAAGGAGTGCTGATTGTCTGGGGTTGTGCAGACTGAAGCTGCTTTGTTGACTCGCATCCAAACATGATTTTTCATGTGCAGACCAGCCTCTGAATCCATTCAAAGAAAAAAAATTTAAGAGAAAGAAACTTGAGTTGTCTCTTTACAGTGGCGTGTTAGTGGGCGAGAGAGGCAGAGAAAGAGGGAGGGGGAGAGAGAGAGCGAGAGAGAGAGAGAGAGAGAGAGAGAGAAAACTCAACATCTGGATGAGCCTCAGTCTTCCTTTAACCACACCCACAGGCGCATTTCTCAACACTGCGCTCCTCTACCTGTCCGAGGGAGACAAATCTGCGCTTTAAGCGATCAAAACGACCTGAAAGAAACAGGAAATCCTACGGACGTATACACGCGAGTGTCCCGCTTCTCCCAGCAATGGACTGAAGTGCTTTCTGGTGAGTAGGAAACTCGCTCTGATTCAGTTTTAATTTGTTTTAATGTGTCGTGGAAATAAACGCGGATCGAGACTTTCACGAAGAAGTCAGTGAGATCAGTTTTTACTAGAGTTGGTTTTAAAAAATATCACATATCCACAGAAAGCCGGACGTACTTTTGAAAACGTGTTCTAAAATGCGCACAGCTCGTGCGTAAAAGGCTGTTTTTGGTGTTGAGAACCAGAGAGTTAAAAAAAAAGTTTACCTTCTTTATTAACAGATCCATGGCAGTGAGCTGAAGGTATCAACCTCTTATATGAATTTAACATTTGAAATCAACATAGGCTACCTGTACTTTTTAGAATATATCGAGTATGTGTGTGAGCAGTCGGTGTGCTGGTTACATTCGTCTAACTTGTTTCTTTTGAGTTTGGCTTGAGGCCTACACATAACTTTGCTGTGGTGAGAAGTTGTTTCTCTCAGGTTGATGAAAGAGTGGTAATTACATTAAATCATCGGAGGAAGACTGATCACTGGCTATAAAGCCAGAAAAGGCTGCTCGTCATTAAAGCCACCTCAGCAAGATGAGGATGACACTGATGTTCAGAAGGCGAGAGCAACTTTATTTATTGTCATTGTACAAGTACAACGAAATCAAAGCAGACATTTAAAAAAAAAAAACCCCAAAAAAACCTTTTCACCCATTCTTTGTTCTGCCACTGACAGGTTTGGAGATAAACTACCACCGAGAGGAGACAAACTCAAGGGAAAGGATATTTGATTGCTAGCCAAGAACATGGACTGGAAGACCTTCCAAGCCCTCCTCAGTGGGGTAAACAAATACTCCACCGCGTTTGGGCGGATATGGCTGTCAGTGGTGTTCGTGTTCAGGGTGATGGTGTACGTAGTGGCGGCGGAGCGGGTGTGGGGCGACGAGCAGAAAGACTTTGATTGCAACACCAAGCAACCTGGCTGCGCCAACGTCTGCTACGACCACTTCTTCCCCATCTCCCACATCCGCCTGTGGGCCCTGCAGCTCATCTTCGTCACGTGCCCGTCCTTCATGGTGGTCATGCACGTGGCGTACCGCGATGACCGCGAGCGCAAGTACAGGGCAAAGCACGGCGACAGCAGCAAGCTCTACAACAACACGGGCAAGAAACACGGCGGCCTGTGGTGGACCTACTTGATCAGTCTCTTCGTCAAGACAGGGATCGAGGTCTCCTTCCTCTACATCCTTCACCGGGTCTACGACAGCTTCTACCTGCCGAGGCTGGTCAAGTGTGAGGTGTCGCCCTGCCCCAACCAGGTGGACTGTTACATTGGCCACCCCACCGAGAAGAAGGTCTTCACGTACTTCATGGTCGGAGCCTCTGCCCTCTGCATCATCCTGAACATCTGCGAGATCATCTATCTCATCTCCAAGCGCATCGTGAGATGCGCCAACAAGGTCAAAAGGCGCAATCGCAGCATGCCCGTTCCACCCGACGACTATGACGACCCCTTCAACAACTGCAATCTGCCTTTAGCAAAACATGACCTGAAGGACCAGCCTCCGTCCTTCAAGGCCGTGTCCAGGCCTCCGTTCAGGCCCGCTGCACTCAAGCTTGAGGAGAAGATCCGGGCCTCGGCCCCCGACCTGTCCTCGTATTCGTGATCCAAGGAGCTTGGCAGAGCTTGGACCAGATCCCAGTGACAACCCTAAAAAACATTTTTTATTTTTTTTTAAACTCAGAACTTTGAGCCAAACTCTGAATGTGTCAGAGCCTGGAAGTTGAGTCATCAGTACTGGATTCATCCTGTGGGCCCTTGTGTCCACAGCTGAGACTCTTCAGGAGCTCGTGAACTTCTGTTTCCAAGTCAACACGCACAATATTTACAAGTCAGTCAAAGACTAACTGATTTAATATTGATATGTGGGTTTTCCTTTGTATTCAGACTGTAACAGTGCCTTTCCAGAGTCACCCCAGCTATCAGAGCATTCCAGCAAAGGTTCGCTCTGTCGAGCTTGTGACTGGAGTATTGACACGGGAGGGGAACGGAGTGAAACAGGACACACCTGGCAGAGGTATTCACCCTCCCTGCCGGTGTCTACAGTAACGTGTCAGGGCGCTCTCCAGTTGCTGAGAGCTTAACTGATCCTTCTTATTTAATCTACGCTCAAATCAAAATTGTATTTTGTAATGACCAAAACCCAGCAAGAGATGGAGAATACTGAATACTTCAGCATTGAAGTGTGAATGCTCCAAAAGCCAAAGGATGAGTTAAACTTGAATATATGCAAACTGGCCCCCCAAAACAGGAGGTTTTCACTGCATTAATCGCTCAGAAAACGTTTAACTAAAGTAACAAAGTTGTTCTATATTTTCTACATTCCTTCACTTCAACACGTAGCAGGCATATTGCTTGTTCTGGGGTTCATGCTGCACAGCCACACGTTGTACATAGACCGCCTGTGTTTTGACGTGCTTGTACACAACCTCGCCTGATCCATGACCACTGTTGATTTTATAAGGCGAAAGGAATGCTGCTGTTTAATGCCGTGTCGGTTGAGCTGGAGCCCAGTGGAGGAATCAGGACGAGCAGATGGCTCATAGAACTATAAAGTATTTTTTTGTTTGGCAGTTAATGAAAATGTATATTCTGCTATTGTTAATATTTCATGGTTTTGTTTTTTTTTTGTTTTTTATAAATTAAATATATTAAATCTATTGAATATATTTGTGTCTGTTTGGTGTTTTGACTGGATTGGTCACCTGATGGGATTCATTAGATTATACAGAACCAGTGATCTCAGGTTAGTATAGACATTTTTCCTCCATTAAAATTTGCCCATTTTTTCCATTGATGCTGAGTCATCGCAGCAATCGATGCATCAACGGACACCAGAATTGCACGCTGTTTCAAAATTTCCTGTGAATCACCACGATACGGTCTTGCCTGTGGCACATGTGATGCATGATTGAAGGTGTCGAGGAGGCCTGCTGGAAGAATCTCAGTCTGCCTGCTGGACCCGTCAGTCGGGTTTTAAAGAAGGTGCAGCAAAGAAACGGTTATTGTTGACTGAATCATTTCCGCCACCTGGAAAAATCCCGAAAAGGTTGTTAAATCACCTGACGCATTTTCCTCATTTTATACCTAATGTAAAATACACAAACAGTAGAAAAACTATATTTCTGACCTTATAGATCATTTGGACCGAGGTGTATTTATAAACAATGACATTTTTAATTCGTAAAATATTTTATTTACACATTGCAAAATCTCTCGATATATGTTAGATATGAAGAAAGGCATCATTAAAATTAAATACAGATAAATTACCAAGAGATTCTACACATACAAAAGTGTTGAGATTCCTTTCAGGTCCACATTTTCTCCCACACGACGCCCGGACCATTTCACAGATGCTCCTGGTGACAAAGGGTCCATTTAAAGATGGTGATCACTGCGTGCAGACAGAAATCAAAACACCACCTCTGCTTTTGTTTACCCACCCCTAAAGACATTAACACTGGATAAGTTATTACTGTAAACCAAGCTTGCGCTTGGTTTACCCACTACCCACAAAGTAATGTAAGCAGATCGTTAAAAACAGGTGACGGCATGGCTTCTGTGTGACTGCTGTGATTTTATATAAAGGCACCCTTCCATCCACGCCATCATGTAGTGAACGTCTGGTATATTCCATTGAGAAGGAGGAGTCAGCATCAGCTACACGTTAATCAAAACCCACGACGGAGGATCAATCACAGTCATTGTTGTTATAACAAGAAGAAGTGATCCTTCAAAAGACGGTGGCTCCGAGTTATCTCGCAGGCCGTGACAGAGACGAGGGTCTGGACAGTCTCTACAGCTTACAGGTGGCCTGGGCCACTTTGGAGCTGGTTTTTCTGTTGAGAGTTCGGCAGATGAAAGCGCCGGCATCCATCAGCTTCGAGAGGTCCACACCCTGAGGAGAGAGCAGGTAGTCAAAGGGTCACATACGAGCTGTTTGGGTGTGGTGAGTTTCAACACTGTTCGAAAGTCAGGATATTTCCCCCACAAAGAAACTGGGCTTCTGACTTCAGGATTCGTAATGTTGAACTGCAACTTAACAGCTTCCACTGGTTAATGTATGCAGCGTCCGCACTTTGAGGGCATTAATTATTCACCTTTCATCCACAGAAAACCTACTTTTAAGTAAACACAATAGAAAAGGCTGCATCAGAAAGCAGAGTTTCTCAACGTTGCTCCTCCAGCACCTCTACCCTGCATACTTGAAATGCCTCTTTTCTCTGACGCAACTGACTGAAATGAAAAGACCGCCGTCAAACTCTTCTGAAGACTGCCTCATGAGGCCAGTTGTTTGAATCAGGTGTGTTGAAAGTCGGTTGAGGGGGGGAACAGGACTGTGTTCACACTTTCAGCTCTGACAGACTGGTCTCCTTCAAGTCGATCTTATAGTTTATTTCTGGCTATGTGATGTGGATTTCACAGCAATAAGATTGCCTGCATGTCAACCTTCAGTATATCAGAGATTACGATCACAACAGCGTACTTGAATACTAAGAACACTAATATTATACTGTTAACATCTTAGTACCAACCAGTACCTTCAGGAAATAAAATAATTGAACAATAATCACATTTATGTGGTATTGTAAGACCGTGACAGCGGCCATCCGTGAGAACCCTTCACACTGTGTGACACAAGACAACAGATTTTAGGCCACAAGAGACTTGTGATTGCTCAACTAGTCTGAGACAGACCAAAATACATTCGACTTTACACCAGTTCAGGTCCTGTTCACTGAAATCATCTCCTGACGATGTAAAAAAATGTTATGCCTGCCTGTAGCTGTTAACTGACAGTAGTCACACTTTATGGTGTTGTGAAACACCATAAAGTGTGACTACTGTCAGTTAAAAAAACTGCAAAAAAAATTATGCCATATTCAAATCAACACCAGAATCATACTAAAACAAAATACTAAACAGACTCACAAGCAAGTAAAATGTGCGACTGCATCCTCATTTTTCCCTTGAACATGAACGTGACTGGGACAGTTTGATCTTTGGTTCAGTATGTTTATCTAGTTTCCAGCAGTGTATGTGGATGGCATACAGGACAACGTTGTCATTCTTACATTTTAAAGTTTACCATTACTTGACAGCTCTGATTCAGAGGAAAGTGACATTGTTCAAGTTTGCACAGTGAAGCAGGTACCAAACTTTTTAGACTGCTAAAATCTCCCACTACAAGACCCTCCGGACATGCTTAGCTTGTGCCGTTTTTGAGTGCTGGTCTTTGTGTTTCTGCTCATATAGCAGCAGTTTCTTACCGTTTGAATCCCAAGTCCATGCAGCATGTAGACAACATCTTCAGTCGCGACATTCCCTGAAGCCCCCTGTGCATAGGGACAACCCCCGAGCCCAGCGACTGATGAGTCCACCACACTGATTCCCATCTGGGAAAAAAAAAAAAATTGCTCTGATAACTGAGGACAAAAACAAATCAACAACCATTGATACTTATCAAAAGTGTTTCTGGTTCTCATAAATAGAGCTGTCTGACCTGTAAGGCTACGAGGATGTTAGCCAGCGCCTGGCCATAGGTGTCGTGGCAGTGCACTGCCAAGGAGCTGACCGGAACCTCTCTGCTCACTGCCTCCAGCATTTCAGTCATGCTGCCGGGCGTTCCCACTCCAATGGTGTCACCCAGTGAGATCTCATAGCAGCCCATGGAGTACAGACGCTTAGCTACCTATAAGAAAAAAGGATGTCATGTTACTTTTTTCTGGGAATATTTAAAAAAAAATTCATGTATCATGTCGGTACTCACATGTGCAACTTTTTCTGGGGCCACCTTGCCTTCATAAGGGCATCCGACAACACATGACACGTAACTGCAGTGGTGAGAAACACTAATGAGACCCTGGCATGAGCTTAATAACTGCACCTCAGATGATTTAAGGTTTGCTGACAGTCAAGATGAAGCAAGGAATCTCACCCTCTAACTGGCACGCCAGCCTCCTTTGCAGCTTTCATGACCTCGTCAAAGCGTTGTAAACTCTCATCCACTGAGCAGTTTATGTTCTTCTTACTGAACATTTCAGATGCAGCACCAAATATGGCTACCTCAGCAGCTCCTGCCTTTACCTGCAGTGAACAGGAGCATATAAATTTTACAGGCGTCACTTTCTGCATAAAAAGCTGCAGGGGTGAGAAGTTCAGTCTAACATAAGACCCAATTTTACTAACCTTGACAAAGTCTCTTTTTAAAAATCTATATGTGCTGTTGTTATTACTTTGCAAATGATAAAATAAAGTTTTTTATATATGTTATGTCTGATGAAAGTGATTACATTTGTGATCTTTAGCCATAGTGAAGCGTACACTCATTTATTTTTGATAACTTCTCATTGACCCTACATGGGCTGATCAGGGTCAATCAAAGTGTTCCATGTGGCTCAGGGACTGTGCAGCATTTTGTTTATATAAAGTAAACCCTTTCTAAGTTTATCAGAAAATGTTGGACACTCACAGCAGCTTGGAATCCCTTCAGATTTGGCGTGAGGACTGGATAGGAAACTCCCAGCTTCCTGTTTATACCCTTCATCACCTCCACCTGGTCTGCCATCTGACAGGTGGGAGATAGAAACCAGTTACTTAGGAGGAAAAACCAGCCACATTCACTGCCTGTTTCAGGGGTGTGTCACACATTTTCCATATGAATTGTTCTGGGAGAACACACTCACCTGTGGGACCCATTTTGGAGACACAAAGCTGGTGGCCTCGATGACTGGCAGCCCTGACTCTGACAGCAAGTTGATCAGAGTAATTTTGGCCTCTGTGGGCACGATGCTCTGAGTGAAAACAAAACAATGGAGAGATTAATATTTCATATACACTATATATGTGCCGGAATATAAATAGTTTGGCTGGTTATATAAGTTACTGGTAATGCACCTGCTGTTGCTCAACATGTTTACAGATTATTACCTTTTCATTTTGAAGACCATCTCTGGGTCCCACCTCCACTATTTTCACCTTCTCTGGAAGAGTTTGACCCGCTCGGACACCAACCTTTAAAAAAAGGATGCACACAGATAACATATAGCGCGACATTGTTAAAAAACTGTACATGTACACAACAACACTACCTGACCTCCTTCATATAGCATAGCCAGCTAACCATTAGAGGACGCCCTCAGCTAGCTCACAAAGCCCGCCTTCCCACCACACACAAAGTGGAACAACCGGGAAATAAGATCAACTAAAAACACTCACAGCCTGGAGCTTCGCTGAGGAGCTGAACGACAGAAATTGCGGCCCCATGGCTGAGTTTAAAGCTCTTCTGTTTACAAGCCTAATGACGGCCGCCATGATGGTTCAGCCTCCGCGCTGACGTCACCACGCTGGCTGGGAGGCTGTCTGTGACGTCAAGACGTCACAGCAGGTGAAGACACTGCACGACCGTCATCTACAGGTCAGGGCGCAATATTTCAACACTGTTCAAAATGACTACGTCCAAACTGATACAAAGTAACAACAAAAACTTCTACTTTCATACTTAGTTCATAGAAAAAAAAAAATAGTGTTCTACTAAATGACTCTTAAAATCTTTCGTTCTTATTATTCCAGATATTCAATAGATGAGCTGAAAAACCTTCTCAGCATTGATGCATCTTTTATACTGCTTAATTAATTTCAGGGTCACTGGAGCTGGTCCTGGCTAACTCAGAGGGAAGGCAGAGTACACCGCGGACAGTTTTGTCAGTCCATGAGAGGCAAAATAAGCACTCACTTTCACGCCATAGAGAAAATTTAAGGTCACATACCGTAATATTCTCATGTGTATGTTTTTGGACTGTGGGAGGTCAAAGCACCAATCACAAATCACAAATCACAGAAGCTCCAAATTTCACCTTTGTTTAGGTGGAAAAAAGTACAAATCCACTCTTTAAATGTTCTTTTTTTTTTAAAAACACTTTCTACAAAACTACTGTTATTATGAACAACCTAAACTCCTTGGATCATTTCTGCATCCATCAAATATGCAAGTTTTCACACACTCACAATATAATAATAATAATAATAATAATAATAATAATAATAATAATAATAATAATAATAATAATAATAATAATAATAATAATAATAATAATAATAATAATAATAATAATAATAATAATAATAATAATAATAATAATAATAATAACTTTATTTATATTGCACTTTTAAGAACTTGTAATCATCTTTTTTTAGTTCTGTGTCTCAGCATCGCGGCATATCTGCAATTGTAATTAAACCTAGCTTGAACATCTGCTTTTAACCAAAAATAATTTTTTCAGCTTTGATATCCTCAAATGTCTTTCTAATTATATGGCTGGGATGTCTTTCCAAATCCCCAGTCTACAGTTTAAAAACACATTCAACAACTTTTCTCTCTAAGCTACATCAGAAAACAACAAAATACAGATCACTGCAAGAACTGTTGGAACTTGCTGAAAGAGTGAAACTGGATTGCAGAAGTTAGTAACACAGTACACATGATCCACTTCAATGTCTTTGTCAACTGTACAGCCTTTAGCAAGATGTGGAATCCATTTTTATTAGACCTGTCAAGAATTATGTAAAATCATTGTCTGTATGTCAACAAACATTGTGTCAACACACTTAACCCAATGGTATATTTGTATAAGTCACATTTTTCAAACATTTGAATACAAGATGTATCACCTCTCTTCTGCTATAATTTTAGCCACTCATCGTGTATTGCTAAGTGTTAGTATATATCTGAAACATATCAATAAAATACCAAAAGAGCATAACTGCAACAAAACTGAAATTTAAAAAATAAATAAATAATTTATATTATTTAGGGTGGGGCTCACGGTGGCGCAGTGGTTAGCGCTCTTGCCTCACATCAGGAAGGTGTAGAATTCTCCCCGTGTATGTGTGGGTTTCTTCCAGGTACTCCGGTTCATAGTCCATAGTCCATAGTCCAAAAACATGCACGTGAGGTCAATTGGTAATTCTAACTTGCCCATAGGTGTGAGTGTGTGTGGTTGTTTGTCTGTGTGTGTGTGTGTTTGCTCTGCGACAGACTGGCAACCTGTCCAGGGTCTACCCTGCCCGCACCCACAGTAGGCTGGAATCGGCTCCAGCGACCCGCGACCCTGGATTGGATAAGTGGGAGAGAAGATGGATGGATGGATGGATTATTCAGGGTCATTAAGAAGGCTGAATTGAACCTTCCTGCAGTCCACTTTTGGTGTACGAGCCTTAAGCCCTGAAGCTGGACAGTTAGCCGAGGCCCGGAATTGGAAGATGCGGGTCGATATTGAAAAGCAACTGATCTGTCCTCTTGAGATTGCAGATACCACCCTTACTTGGTACTCTGGTCCCCTTCGTTGAAAACTGTTTACATCATAGAGCTTACAGTCCCATGGGAGAATTCAAGAAATTGTGCTACAAAGAACTGGCAGAAGATGCTCAACAACATGATGGAATGCATACATCTGTCCAGTTAAAGTGGGATGCAGATGTTTTTTGGCTTCCTCCACTATTAGGCTTCTGAAAAATCTTAGGATGCATGGTCAGGCTCTGTGACAGACAATTAAATCAGCCCCTGAATTGGCTGAAAGAAGCAGCCAGTGGATATGGATCAAGCAGAAAGACCCTGGCTTGGCTCAAAGACCATCATGACATGCTCACGACTTCCCCTCTCTCTCCCTCAAACCATACTTGAGAACCCAGGTCAATGTATGCAGTCAGCTGTAGGCTTGACTCCGGGAAGAGGACGCCCCCTGCCTTGCATAGTACTGGGAGGCTGGGAAAAAGTTTTGATAAAATAGACCTTAAATAGTAAATTCTAAGGCATTGTGGACTGCTAAATACTACATTGTGACATGTGACAAATTGTGGGGCCAGTTGATATTGAATGAACCAAAACACCATCTATGTTGTGGAAGAAACATACTTATTCAGAAGCCAATAACTAAACCAATAGAAAATTCCGACTTGAAATAATATTTCTTCCATTGATTTGGCACCCCCTTTAGCTCGGCGCCCCTTTGCGCCGTATATAGTGCGTACCCCCTTTTTGCGCCACTGGCTGCGCCAATGAAACAACTCGTGCTGTTCTCATCATAGAGTATGGAACGCCAGGTCAGACTTGATCACCCCGTAGCATGGCTACATTTGATGAGGGTGTCTAGTGTTAAAAAGGCTGAAAAGCATCCTGGTTGCAACATTACTGATGATTTGTCCCAAGATTTACATATTTCCCGTATCTGAGACACAGCTCCCACGCCACTCTAAAATGGCAAGGGTTAGTCATGTGACTATATCTTTTGGCACAAAAGACAATTTAACATCACGTTCTGTGTTTAATTATTAAATTTTTTATGGTATCCAGGGTCAGTACGAAGGCTGAATTGAACCTTCTGCATTTATCAGTAAACATTAAGCTTTGTCACTATTAATGTTACTTTTTTTAATACCATGGCCATATATGCCATATTTCCATTATTTGTACTGAATCAAAATTTAGATTTATTAAAAGTTGTGTCCACACAATGGAAAATTTTCCTTCACAGATTTTTTCTGGGAAATCAAAGCCATTCATAATTTCTTCAGTTTTAACTTTAGAACATTTACTCAGTGCTTATTTCTACCCGTTACATTATTTGATGCAATTACTGAAAAACTCAAGCTAAAGATGAAAGATGCCGAAACAATTGTATAAAAATATCTTTAATGTGTCAAAAAGTAAAAAAAAAACAAAAAAACAAATAAATTATAAGTGTTTGTCATAGTGCATATCAGTAAACAAACAACAAAAGTGCCATAAATGTGCGACACTGCAGGAAAAAAAGGAGAAAAAGGCCATCATTCAGTCTATGTCACCTCATTTTGCTTATAAGCAGAAAGTCTAAAAACGTGAGCAAAGGTGTGGACTTCATTCATGCAGGTATAATATCGCTGGAGTAAAGGAAACGGTGAATATGCATGCGATCGCACATCTTTAAAAAGCTCAAAAGAAAGCTTCCCATTCATCACAAAAGTCAACAATCTTAGTCAAGGAAAGACTCTCCAGTTATATTTAACAAATAGACAACTAATATATCTATATAAATGTGTGTATTTAAATCGAGATCCCATAGATTACGCAATAAGTCATTGCATGGCTTCAACGCACAGGTCGTCCTCATCTGGGCCTGCAGCTGCACGCACACGTGTTGGTCCCGCTTCACTGCAGCTCCTCGTCGCTGTCGTCCACCTGCTGGATGATGAGGTCGGCCCCCGAGTCTTCGGCCAGGTCGTCGTCGTCGGTCACCATCCAGCCCCTCTTGGAGTCCCCCTCCTCCTCCCCGTCCACGCCAAGCAACAGGGCCGGCTCCTCGTTGGACCCCTCCAGACTTTCCATTGGGATTTCGTCGCAGCCCACTTCCTGGATGCACGTGGTACACATGCGATAGCGTCGCGTTCCCTCACACACCACGTGCCCGGTCTCCTCTGTGACCTGACACTTACACTTCCTGCACACCAGCTTCCTGGCTTGATGGATCTGCAGAAAACGGTGCGAGATAAGAGGACATATTAAGGGCACTGTTCTGTTACAGTCCTGCATGCAATGGCTCGTGGCTGTGACTCAACTAACAGTTTCAAAATGGCTGCGGAGATGCTCCAGGCGAGTGAAGCGCTTATTGCAGGCTTGACATGGGTACGGCCTCTCCCCGGTGTGACAGCGCAGGTGCCGCTTCAGATCTGCCTTCCTCTTCACGGTGTGTGTGCAAAAGGGGCATTTGAAGCGCATAATAGGGTTGGAGTCTGTAAAAGAAGCAGAGAAAATGTTGAGACTCCTGAGTTATCTGTTGTGAAGAGCCAAGGTCTCTTTCAAAAAGCAGCTTTTCCCTCAACGTTCAGCAAAACTTCAGAGAATTCTAAATAAGAAAAACTGAAACCCTGAGTTTGCTGCCACTGAAACTGACTGTCTTTGTGTTTCTCTTTGTTTTTCTGCCAAGTAGAGTTTCCTTTATAATATTCAGCCTCTGATGGTGGACCTGGTTTCACTGTGTCCATCTTCTTACTGTTTGCAGAATAGACCTCAGGTGATCTTATATTATTGTTTTGTTATTACAGCATCTTTATGGTTTTTAATCATTTAATTTGATTAAATTCAAAGTGAGGTAATATTGACCTTGCAAGCCTTAAAAATGCTTTGCCTGTTAGATGTTATACAGCTTATTTAGTGAATTCTGTTGGCCAAAAGACTAAATTAGACATTTATATTTGATAAAATTTCACTACTTTTTGATCTATGATAGTTGTGATTAAAGCAGGTACATATTGAAATCAGCAGGTAATACTTTGCATTGTAATTTTCTAACAATGTTTTCATCCAGAATTGTGGACATGTTCTTAATATGGATCAGATTCACTATTTGTCATGGTTGCAGTGGATCAGAGCACTGGAGCTCTACTAGTGATTTATTTATGAGTCACCGTGTGTTGAGAAAACATTTCAGAGCTTCATTGAACAAAGTTTTCAGTTTGGGGTTAAATTCCAAACAGACCTTTATTAAAATGTCCGATCACACCCACGATGGGTGGCAGCGTGGCGTACAGCTCCTCTGCCTTCTCAGCCTTCTGTGTCCTCGCCTCCTGAATGTCCAGGTCCTCATGCTGGCTTGAGCGAGAGCTGTTGGGTGTCCTCCTCTTGGTCACCCCCTTTCCACGTCGACGCTCTGATCCAGGCAAAGTGTACAGGGGGTCCTGAGGGTCCTGAAGGTCGTCTGCTTCCACACCGAGTTCATTAGCAGGGCTGCTTGGATTAGTCGTCATGGCAGAAGCCGAACCATCGAGCTCTGTGTCTTTCCCCATGAAGCTGGACTGGGATCTGGAGTTGTCCCGGGTCCAGAGTGCAGGCGGTGGACTGACAGAGCAGGGGCCTTGGTGCTGCTGCTCCGACGACTCCTCTCCTGCTCCGCTGGTGAAGCTGCACGTCTCCGACAAGCTGAGGCAGCGCTCGCTGTCTTCATCTTTGAGGCTGATGTCCAAAGAGGATTTGATGAAGTTCTTGCAATAGTTGATGACATTGTTCATCTGCAAATAGCTGGCCGCCGACATGACCTCGATCACATTGTGACTGGAGAGGTCCAGCTGGCCGGAGTAGATGAAGTCGAGGATGACGGTGAAGGTCTCCGGGCTGAAGACGTCAAAGGTGGCGTTGACGGAGTCCGACAGCCCGTCGGGCCCCTGGGACAGTAGCATGCGGAAGTATCCGCTGCTGGCGAACAGGACATTGCGGTGGGCCCTGAATAGCTGGCCCTCCACCAGCACGCTGCAGTCGCAGAACAGCTCCTGGCGGCGCTGGTGGTTGAGCTGCTTCAGCAGGTTGCTTTGGTGAGCCACTGTGATGTCAGCCGTGTTGAACCACCGCTGAGGCTGCCTGCAGGAGAGAAGACAGCACAGTCATTGTGCTGCACAGTGACTGCTCTGCAAGAAAACTGCTCGCAGATGTTGGAGATTGTCATTATTCAAAACAAAACACTAAACACAGTTTTGATACTGCATAGATATCTTCCATTGTCAGGCGGAAAACGCTTACTTTCCTAATAAGTGGGTATCAAACATAAAGCCCGGGGACCAAAACCGTCCCATCAGGAGCCCAGTTCGGAATGTTTGATGGACTTGGAATGTTTGAAAAAATTTGTGAGAAAATTAATTTTTGTTTATTTCCGTAACAGAAACTGCCATGTCTAATCAATTTATTGGGATTGCAGCGTTTTTTTGTAAGACATAACACAACCAGCCAGCTACATTTTGACAAAGTGGCTTTAAAGCCGCACCCTGAGGACAAGTGTATTTATGTGCATGCTGATGGCTGCAAAATGCAGCAAATTCAGTACTTGCTGTTTTGACATTTCTCTGAGTTTTGGAGTTATCCCCCAAAAATGTGCATTTTCAAGTTATTTATGTCACTATTTTCCTGGTTGGGCCCAGTGGAGATAAAATGTGTCCCCCGAACTAAAAGGAGTGTGACAGCTCTGCTCCAACAGCTTGCTTTATTATATAATCACACAAAGTGCAGAAACTTAACAGACAGCAACATCACATTATAGATGTAGCTGTCAATTACTGCACCTTTGCTCCGGACTTCCTCCCTCCCATCTGACGTCTTCGAGCATTGTGATTTGCGGGAGGATGCTTCAATCACAAATATATATTAATGGGTAACACCCGACTCCAGTCAGAGAGCATCGGGTGACAAAGCCTCTAATAGTCCCAGAAGGCTCCGGACTGATGCGCTCAGGTAACTGCTGATGTCCCTGAACGCACCACACGGGTGGGAAGAAACAGGGGAAATAGAAACACTGCAACCGGACATGCAGTCCAAAGATTGCATTAAATCTGCCGCAACCACATCTGGACAATAGTTATTGTTTGAAATTGACCCATTTATCAGCCTTTTTTTATTTTTAGCAGGTTGAAAAATGCACGCATTCGTTTTTAATCAGCTATGCGACGTTCAATGACAGGCTCCGCAGCGCCCGATAAAAACCACGGCGTGACGCCCGCCCGCTAAAACCCTCCGGTGCGCCGGAGATAACCCGGTCCGCCGCCTCCGGCGAGCTCTCCCGGCTTCCACACCCAAGCTCCATTCGACCTACAAACCGAGTCGAGAGTGCTGCAGTCCTGCGAGAGAAAACCGGGTAGCGGCGCACCAGGAGCAGCCCAGTCTGTCCTGGAGCGACGCCCACTTCAGGCTCCAGCCAGCACACAATGGAAAAAACAGGACAAACCTCCCGCAACTGAGCAAGCAGCGAGCCGGGAGGAGAATAATAAAACACACATTTATCTTTGTGTTGCGCTGCTGGGGACACGACGCGCTAACACGCCCGTTTTCATCCTCCAC
>OMNM01065134.1:6284-18547 GCA_900302745.1 Parablennius parvicornis | reverse complement strand
ATCCCCCCAAAACACCCCCCACACCCCCCACCCCAATGCCGGGCAGCTGCAGATGCGGTGGTCAGTGTGTGAATGTGGAGGGGCTGTGGTGTTACCCAGACGGGGCTCAGACTCACTGTGGAAGGGGCCTGCTGTGCCAGAGGAAATTGCCAAATATGAGATGTTGGCCTGAGCCAGAGCCCACACGTGTGTGTCAGGAGAAAGGTTCTGTGTGTGGCCCAGATGGTTAGATGCATCCAAACATTTGCCAGCTGAGAGTAGCTACCAGCTGGGTTAACACAAACCTAAAGCTCACTGGGAGAAAGTCATGATACCCTGGGCACAAACACTCTCTTCTTATCAGTTCAGAAAAGTTGATATACTCAGTTTTCTTATATATAGTTTTACTAATAAGAAACAACTCCCATGGTCCTACTAATGAGTCTTGGGGTTCTCCTTTTTTTCTTTTATTCCCTGTTAAAAAAAAAAAATCTGTCTATATCGAGGAAGCAACATCAGCTTTGTCTATTCTCTTTCAAGAATGAATTGGTAAAAATCCACGGCAGAAAAATGTATGCCAAAAGACAATCCATTCATCTCTGTCCGGTCTGATCTGAACATTTATTTGAGATCTCAAGTTTGAAATAACACTGTTGCGCTGTTGGTTTTAGTGGAGAATTGTGGATGTAATTACTAGAAAGGAAGTTGATCAAATGTGAAAGTGAAAACTGATGATATCACTAATTTTGAGGCAATAATGCAACCGACAATATTCGTAATCTTTTATGTCTCTGTTAGCCTTGACACAAAGTGAAACTTAGTTGTCCCTATCGCTTTTATGTTGCCTATCAGCAGTTCTTGGGCCTGACTGTTCTCCGTCGAGATAGGCAGTGACCATGTGGACTAGATATCAGCTTGCTATCAGGCCGCTGTACATTACAAAATAACAAGAGTTTGAACTGATAATGTAGAAAGAAGGAAATCTCTTTTTTATATCAGTTGATCGCCTATATGGGCAAAGGCAGGATACTTTCTGGAAAGGTCACCAAACTATCACAAGGCATGCAAAAAACATGAACCTGAATTGCATGAAATTGTCCTGGATGATTTGTCATCATACAAGGACAATTGGTTTGATTTTTTGATGTCAACGGCTAACTGTTTCCGAAAAAATCCCCCAAAAGTGCAAAACAATTTTCCCATACAAAGGGATGGGAGGGGCACCTCATGAACGAGGTCAAAGGAGATCAGAGCCGATCAGCGTCTGTTGCCATGGAGACGCTCCCTGCTCAGTGATTCACGCAGTGATGTAGCTATCTGACCTGTCTAGCTAGCGTCGATATGAGCTAACGGCTATCATGTCAGCGATGCTAACTCGGTTCTACAAACAAATGTGGCGTTGGCAAAGGTCTGCGCTCTACTGAGTGCCCGTTCTAGTTTTTAATCATTGATTTTAATTTAGTTGTCCCTTTAGTTGCTCTGGTTGTGCTTTACGTTATTCTTGGTTGCAGCTCTGTTTTGTTTGAAGACATTAACATCATTGATAAGAATGTTACTGTGGCTGTTGTCTGAATAAAATGTTTTGACTGACAAATTACACACATATTATCTCCTTTTTACTATAATTCAAGGATAAATCACTTACGAGTGGTTCTCCTTTATCACAGCTTGATGCCACGTCATGTGCATAACTACAGAGGAACATCCTCAGTTGTCTCATTATGGGTCATGATTGATATTAAGCAGAGCTGGAAGTCACCCCTAAAGCTCATATCATTTCCTGCTCTAAGCGCTCCACCCACAAAACACACCGAACATTTGAGAGAGTGATGGATGGAGGGAGCGAGGGTGTGACCATCCACGGGGCCTCCGTCTGCTTCTCTTCATCTCTCTCCACCTGAGTGCTGGTTAATCCTCCCCTCATCCCCGGACTCCCAGCTGGATACATCGGCTCCTTCTGAATAGCGAGCTGCATTAACGCTGAGGAACTTTCCCCCGCTGTCTGTTAGTAAAAGCTGATTGGAGATTACAGGCCTGCTGTAGAAATAAAGAAACCCTCCATCTCATCTCAAATCACTTTCCACGCCTTTTTCTCCTTCTCCTTCTTTATCTCTCCCTCTGCTCTTCATTTCTTTATCTTCTTAATCCCGGCTCTCCTCTTTCTCAATGTCATCAACTTTCCCCTCAGTACTACATCATTGCCACTGTTCATTGCTCTTTCTCAACAGCTGAATGACAAGAAAAAATGAGGATGAGTAAGAGGGCGAGAGGGAAAAAAAACAAACTTCCCCTCCTGAGTGGAGCCAGAATGATGTCATGGGGGCATTTGTCCTCCTGGTGTGGAGGCTTCCCTTCCTCTGCTAATTACCTTGTACAAACTCAAATCTGATATGGCGGATATGAGGCCCAAATACAATTATTGTGGGCTAACAAAGAGATATTGAGATTCAGGGAATGAGGGAGAGACCGCAAGTGAGATAGAAGGAAAGGCACGTGCACGTGCAGCCATCATGTGCGCACGCACACGCACACACACGCACGCACACACACGCACACACACACACGCACACACTTATGCATACCCACCCACACATGTACACAACCACTTGTCCTTCCCCTCCATTCCCTCAGATAGGCTAATGTTATTACTGGGGTAATTATCCTCATTAGTGCCAGCAGCTGTAGAGAGCCCATTGCTCGTTGTTCAAACTCCACCCCAAACCTTTCTGTTTTCACATCCCTCTTTGTAATCCTGAGATCTCATTTACAGACTTTGCCTCCATCCCTTGCATCCTGATTGTAAAAAATAGACCCATCAAATATCTCTGAAACCAGAGTTGCCCCCTGTCTTCCAACCTGTTTGGGCCTATTCTGTGAGTAAATGAGGGATGGTAATGTGAACAGCCCCAGAAAGCTGCTTCTACATGAGCTGTATGTAAAGTAAGGAAGAAAAGGAGAGCTAAAGGTTAAAAAAAACAAAAACAAACAAAAAAAACCACAATTCCCATTTGACATGTTAACACAAGGCCAACCCAGCACAACAAGGAAATAAAAATGACCATGGTATTACTTATAAGAGTTTACAAGGTTTTCAAAAAGTATACATTCATGGAAAAGTTTGGGAAAGATACTGAGAGTTGCTTTACATTTGAGGAATGAGATTAGTTTTCATATTGAGGGGAATATTTATTCAAAAGTCATTTATGCTGTCAAAAAGTTCTCTTCAGTTTCCTCACGTGTAGCATGTTTTCTGTTCCCTCCAATCATAAATGTCAGGTCGCTGTAGCACAGAGGATCCTGCATGTTTAAGGTGTAGAACACACATTTACCAACAACAGCTTGGCCATGAAATAATCCCGAGATTCACGCGTGCTAAAACAGGCAGATATCTAAAACATGCAGGACAGAGACTCCCCGGGGCCAGGGTCGGACCACCTTGGTGTTTACGTTCTCAACACAAGATGGCACTGTTTAGTCAGATAACGCCATCTCAGTTGATTTCCGCCAACTGTGCGGCTACTTTTGACATCTACATCTCCCAACACCTCCTGTCTTTCCCGTGTCTCACATGTTTCTGTTTTACTCCCATCCAATCATATCAGTAAAGGAAAATGAGCTGTCACACTATCCCTCCCATCAGGGTAGCTATCAATGCGAGGAAAATAACAGTATTTGCATAAATATTTGGCCTGTTAATCTACTTGATGTTTATGTGAAAGCACCATGAAAATGATCCCACCCTCTCTTGCTTTTTAACTATGCGCCCTGTCTGCCTCTTTCCACACAAATTATGAGCACAGCAGCTGAAACGGGCAGCTTTATGCACGGCATCCGATCTCTCGCTCTGTGAGATTGCCTTTTTGTTTTATTGCCAGTGGCTGGTGGGGACAGTGGTTTAACCTGTATACCACTAAGCCCCGCATCAGGCGCTAAATGTCATGCATAGCCTCTTTTTATTGGCTGATACGGCCTGTTGTGCCCTTCTCCCTTTCCTGGAAGCTATTGTTAAAGAGCTAGTTGTTAATGCTGCTGACCAGATGGGCTCCTTCCCCTCCCCTCAGGTCTGACTGAGGAAGGGTGTTTACCATGCACTGGGCTGTGGATAACAGGTGAGACTACTGCTGGCGTGTCCACCAATCAGAGCGCAGCAGATGTCTGGCCTCTGCCTGTAAACCTTTATTTGGCATTTGGGGCCTTATGGGAGTGGGTTTGATAATAACACTGAATAAAAGTGAATTCTGGTTTATATGCTTTTTACACAAGGCTGTTATGGGAAATGGCTTTGCAGGCTGTTAAGTCCATGCTATCAAATCTCCCACAACTCTCATATAGTCAGTATATCTGGGACTCGGTTTTTAAATAAACCTTGCACATCTTTTTGTGGATCCAAATTCTTCAGATGGCAAACCACCCAGTCATTTAATTTTCATTTCATGAAGTTCAGACATCATTTCCAGAAATGTTCCCTCATCCGTTGTGTGACAAAATGTTTCCAGCATTAGCTGGGCAAACACAGAGCATTCCTGTCCCTTTTTTTTTTTTTTTTTTTTCCAATTCAGGCCATCTTGAATTACTGCAATTTGGTATCATGGCAACAGGCAAAGGTAAGGCCGGGCCGTGGATTGTTGAGGAACAGTCTTTTAAAGCTTTGAATCAATCTGCCTTAATGGATGACCTGTGTCTCGCATGCATGTATGGATTAGTTTGGCTGGAGCACCTGTCCCTGTTCTTTCAACATCAGATCAGGTTACGGGCCACACATTCGCCCAGCTGACACAACTTCCTCTGATTGACAATACGCAGGTTCCTCATTCGCGGCTGCCACATGAAGAAGTCACAAATACTCATTTGAAAAAACAAACAGGTGAATTCCAAATACTTTCAGTTATAATGAAAATAAAATATGAGCCGTGTCTAATGTAAATACACAGAGAAACCAATGAGCCTGTCAGTAAAAACATTTCTTCATCAAGTAAGAAGATTGTTCAATGTTAAGGAAAGACTGGTGGGACAAACAGTTTGGTCAGGATGTTTCTATATAAAATATGTTTAATGTTAAATATGAGGAGGAGTTCATTACTCTGTGTAGTGCAGCAATTCAAGAATCATGTTTTGTTGCATAATAATCTGAAAATCATAGAAATCTTATTATTGATGTTGAATAATACGATTACAAGTTTTGTGGGAATGCCCAGTGGTGAAGTAATAATTGTTTTAAAAAACTTAAACCAACAACAGCTGGTCCCTACAGCTCCTGAACACATCCAAAGTGTTGATTTGATACACTGTTTTGCTGAAAACAATAAAAATAATAATCAGTTTACATCATAACTCACTGATTCACATTAATATTTACAATTTCCTCAAAGATTTTGTGGATTTAACATTTTGACAACATGATAGGGCTGCTCTGAAGGTGTTGACCTCAGTTGGGTAGAAAATGTATGAATGCTAAAGAAAAACAATCAGCTTGTGTTCCAAATTAATTTAATGGTGATTGTTCACTTCCACAAATAGAGGTCACAGACTAAAAAAAAAAAGGTTCTTTGACATAAATTTCTTATTGAAAACAGGACATTTTGCATGTTTTTGTAATATAATGAACCAACAAAGCCAAAACTGGTAATAATAGCCCACAAAAAGTTGTACAAACAAAGCGTTTGTATTTCACCTGATTCATAAGTTTTGATTGACCTAATGACAAACAAACATGGGTATTAAAATACCTAGGGGCCTTTAATTTATCCCGAACTGTCCCACGGGTCACAAAATGGGTCAGATAATTGAATGGTGTAAACAGCAGATAACCCTCCTGTTTAAAAAAAAAAAAAATGCAGAGCAATGTGGTGAGTTTGTGAACAAGGCCAGTCTCGGGTTGATTACAGAGCTAAGCTGCCAGAGCGGCCCAGTGAAGCAAGGAGGCGCCCGGGCTTAACATCCGTCTAAGGGCGGCTTGTAACCACCAGCAGACCCGAGCTGGGAGACAAAGCTCAGTGAGGAATGGGATGAATGCTCTGTCTGAACGTTGCTCTGGGGTAATAAGAATTAAATACAATAAAAACATTTTTTAAATCTCACATTGTGAATCGTGCACAGCTGCCTGGTGTCTGCTGATGTTTGGAGGAAATTAGGGCATCTGACAGGACGTCAAGCATTACCCTCTTCACATGAGACAGATTCTACTCTCCTAATTAGGCAGATATGTACTTGTAATTTTTAAAAGTATAATCACATTGGTGTTCAATCAGCTTTGACAAACCCTGCACACAATATTCTATTTTAGATACTAATGCCATTTTTCTTTCATGGATGCTCACTTATTTCATCCAGCTGGTATAAAGACCCCTCATCTCTGGCCCTATGCTTGTGGTGCGACCTCCTGGCTTCTCCGTATTCTCCCTCAACTCCACTGATGATGGATCCTCCGATGATGAAACGATTAGGTGGCAACCGTTAGCCTCACCACAAAGCTGAGCGGGTGATAGATGGGCTCAGTGATAGACTCGGGTGCTTGCTTGGGAGGGGGCTTTGTTCCCCTATCTCTGACACCTTGTGATCCACTCAGCCACCTCCTCCATCCAACCCCCCACACTACCCCCACCAGCTGCCCCTGACCCCTTGCCGCAGCCCTCTCCTCTGCTTGCCATGTGCTGGGAGTCAAAGGGTTCCCACCTATAGTTCATCAGAATGGAGCCATGCCATCATCTGGCCCCCTGCGCGCTAAATCACAATCAATCGCTTGGCAGACAGAGATGGATTGGGACACCCGCGACCCCGTACCTTTCGGGGGAAGGGGGAGAGTCCCCAGCAATCCGAAGGGCCGCTGTCACTGACTAATAATGGAGGTGATTCTGGGAGGAGTGTGCAGGTCAAGACTGCTGCCCCCTGGAAGGAAGTTATCACAAAGCAATGGAGGGAAATTCTTTTCTCTTTAGGAACAACAGTCACGATGTCTAACAGCATGTCTGACAGAAGGTGGAGAAAAGTTCGCTTTCACGCCCCCAAAACTGGCTTTATTTCAGATCTGTCTCAATGTAATCCCGGGCACATTTTTAGGCCGCTAATTTGGGGGCTGATGGCATTTTCCCCCGCCGCATTTAAGACAAAATATTACATTTCACCTGTTACACACACTGTGTCAATCATGCACTCAAAGACTATCTTAAAGCTTCTCTTTTTTGCAAATACATGCTCGCCGCATGAGATATAATAGTTTGACTGGCAGATAGCTAAGAAGACAGCCACAAGACTTTGGTGGTGAAATGAGATAACTTCACATGTTTTGAACAAATTTCAGTGAATTGTTGAAATCCTTCTAAAAACTATACTGACCTGTTTATGAGAGTTATTTACATTCATCTGGCTCTGAGTCTGTTATACAAAATTAACAATTGTAATTTTTGTTTTTTCCATTATAGTGGAGGAAAACATTGCGGTTCAGTGAATGATGCAAATTAAACTTTTTAAAATCACCTATGTGTCAATTGCACCTGACATCTTTTATTGTCCATTGATCGTTTCTTTCTTTTTAAAATGTTTTTATTGGGTCTTTAATGCGAAAATATAGGAAGAAAATACAATTTTTCACATAATGGTCATTGATTGTACCAAATAACAACCCACAGAAAGAGAAAACTGCTGAATTTCAAACTTTGGGGTCATCCTCTCCTGGGGGCACAAAAGAATGTGGGAGGGGAGGTCATGGGGAAGCCTTTTCCCTCTCAGTTTGTGAAATCAAAAACACCATCCTACAACTGAATGTATTGCAAGTGTCAAAAAGCGAACAATAAAATAGTGTAATGATGTGCCAGATTGAGAACTAGCATGAATAGAGGGATGCTATTTATTGTCTATGGATATAACATTACTTAAAAAGTATGCCATTAATTTCTGATGCTGTGAAAAGTAAAGCTGCATGGTGTCACACTGGCTAGTGTTCTCGCCTTACAGAGAGGAGGTCATGAGTTCAAAAACCATCCGGGCCTTTGTTTATGCCAGGGGTCTGCAAGCTGCAGCTCTGCAGCCACACGTGGCTCTTCAATTCCTCTATAGCGACTCCCGTATAATTCTAGTCAATAAACATTTTGTTTTTAGTTTATGTGCATATCACACTTTTTTCCCAAAATGGTCTAATCTCCTGGCATCTGAAGTAACATCTAAAGTAGGTAAAACAACTAGAAACACAAAAAATGGATAACTACTCAAAAACAACAAAAAAACAAACAAACAAGAAAAACAGCTATAATGATGAAATCACTAAAAACTGGTTTGAAAAAAAAACTCAAAATTGTTAATGTTGCTAAAAGTATTCTAACCATTACGAAATTGCACAGCAGCTGTAAAATAGCTAAAGTGGTTAAATTGTTAAGATGCTTATAATGGCTAAAGGGGCAAAAATCCACCAAAAAAGAAGAAAATAGCTCTACAAAAAAAGCAACAGAAGCAAAAATGAAGAAGAAAAGAAGTAGGAAAAATATATGTAAATGGAAACTATTAAATGTCATGGATATAAATTTTTTTTTTTTTTAAACTTCATTTCAGATCAATAGAAAATTTTGCGGCTCCACATAAATTATATTTGGTGGAAAATCCCCAAAATGTCTCTTTTGGTCATGAAGGTGGCAGACCCCTGGTCTTTGCAAAGTTTGCATGTTCTCCCAGAGTGGATTTCCTGCTCTTATACCGGCTACAGTCACCTGTCACCCTGCAATGACGGCACAGTTTAGTAGATGGATGTGTAAAACATCAGGGATACCACCAAACACATAGATACCAGGTTGAATTTTTTAAGCAGAGCTGAATCTTTGCAAAAGGGTAAATGTATGGCAGAGTAGATCACTAAAATACACCCAAATTTGTTGGCATGAGCAAAAATAAAACCTGCCAGTGCCACCTGAAGTGTGCTGCCTCCATACTGGCCTTTTGCTCTCGTTAATTGGCTTCATCATCTCAGCACGTTTCCTGTCCGCTTCCTCCTTCATCCCCCCTCTTTCAAAATAAGGCAGTCTTGACCCTCTCTAGTGCTTCCTGATTTCTTCCCCAACAGACCGAGTGATTGCATCATTCACATGAGCATCGACAACAAATACCATTCAGACATGTTTGAAAAAGGAAAAAGTCTCCACAATGCCATAACATGGTGATTGGGAGTGAAAGATCTTATTGTGTATTCACTGCCGAGGGCTCGAGGAGGATCATTCACATGTAGATGTGTCCTCCAGGAAGTGCCTCAGCTATACAATTTCCATTTAGATAAGGTGTATACACAAATAAAGGAAGGACATTGGGTTCTTCATTTGATTAACTAATCATAGTCTTTGTAATTCCACTCGGGGGCCTTGAAGGGCAGTGGCGGCCCATGTGCCCTGATTAGTCGACTCATGATTGCTGCCGCTATGGCACAAATCAGTTCAAGTAACTCGGCTCAATACACTACACAGTGGCAGTGATTAAACGGGCGATTAAGACACAGAGAGGTTCGGCCCGTTTAATCCCTTCTACCGGATAGCCACAGCGTAGGCCATGATCAGCAGTAACCCGACAGCACGGGAGTTGGAGTGGGAGGTGATTAGGGGTCTTCAGAGCTCCCTGGAGGGAGGATACAGGTTGTTTGTGATTGAACTTAAAGGTACATTCTGTTCTCGTTTGGACTTGGGAATTCATTATCTCATTCTTTTGTCAAGAGAAGGGTAAAAAAAAAAAAAAAAAAAATACACAGCCTCAGGACAGATGAGATATCTCAAAGTGACAATGGGGAAAAAAACAAAAACAAAAACAAAATCCACGTTTGCTGGCCAAGTGAGGAAGCTTGAGTTTCGCAGCATGTTGACAAATCAAACAAAACAATCCTTATCCTCACGACTCAGAGTGATTTAACCCTCCTCCAGCTCCTCTTCATACGGAGCAGTGGTGTCTGCGTATCATCTGAAGGCTGTATAGAAACTCTACAGCCCCTCTCCATGACTGATCTCTTTTGATAGACCTCATTATGCAAACTGCTCCCAACTCCCACTGCATAATTAGTGCTTAATTAATTTGAGTGAAATCTTTCATCTGTCTGTGTCCGGCCAGCTCCTTCCTTCCATTTACAACATGATATTAATTTCAGAGGGGGGAATGGTAGCCCAGCTGATGAAAAGGCTGATATAATTAATCAAGTACTGTATCTTTTTCCTTCATTTTTTTCAGGAATAATAATAAGTGTGATGAGCAGAGTCTGATTAACCCTATTATGCTCCCTAATTAGGGTGATCATTTAATAATCAAGGAAGCAGCACAATTATAAGAGAATGCAAATTGTGCCATCTATTGAAGAGTGTACCAATTCTGGGAAATTCTTTGTTGGGAAAATGTGGCATTCTCAAATCAAATGTCAAAACCAGGTTCTTCTTCAAGGTGCCACTCTTTAATGCTCACATGCTAAGATGTGCTTACAGAACTCTGACAAGATATCTCAGACACAGTGTAGACGTGCTCCACTGAAGAGAGAAGAGAACAATGTATTCTTATGTCAGGAAATGGCTAAAAAGATAAAAATCTGAATATAGATTTTGAGTAAACAGCTTGAGTGCTGGCAAGAAGAAATGGTTACTTAGCTGAGCATAAAAAGAGGAAACGATATTTTGTAACCTTAAGCTTCAGAAGCTTCAGAAAGAAGATATGTTCTTCTTTTAAAGGGTTGCCTGTTCCCTGTCTCTGTGCAAAGCTATTGTTGCTCAGCTAATAAGATTGTGACAGAGACAAAATTAAACTTTTGGTGCAGCTTTTTGTATATCCCAGAAAGCCACAGAAATATAAAGGATTTCATGTTGTAGCTTCCTTGGAATTTCTAAAAGATTTGTCTCAACTCTGTCACAATAATAAAGATCTGCTAGTTAGAGAGCTTTAGAATGTTGATTTACATTTCAACATGTTTCAATTCTCTGTTTTGAGTGAAGCTATACTGAGAACAGCAATCATCAAAGAAGAATTTTTTTTCTTCTTTATTAGTCCATAAAGATGTTTAAAAAATGTTTATTGAAGGGTACTGATTGTCAGATTTGGCCCTTTGCGACATGTCATTTTCACTTTAAATATATAAAAAGTATATGCTTACTACTAAAGCTTCCTGATCCTGTTGGCATTTGCATTTGTGGCACTATAATAACAAAACAAAAAAAAGATTGTAATTACGATAACTTTATCTAGAGATTCATTCTGATCCAGGGAGAGAAAACAAGCTGTAGAAAAATTGGCAATTTTGTTTAAAGATAATAATTTTTTAAAGATAATAATAATTTTAATGAGAGCTTTAAGCTTGATCTATACATTAACACCATCACATTCTGCCATTTTCTGGCTTTGGTGTTGAGTTAAGCTAAGCAAAGCCGATAAGTTGTAATTTTCCTCACTGGAGATCTACATGTGAGAAAGGATTAGAGACACTTTTGAACAACTTGCTGTTATTTTATGTATTTCAAAAGTCTTGCAATTAAAACATTGTCCAAGGTTAATCAGATTCGTTACCATTCTTGATGCATTTGAAACTTGGATATCTAAAGACGCAAATTCCAGCTTCTGAAGCTGGTTTACCTCCTTGCAATTTGTTTATGTTAATATTGTGATATTTGAGAGGTGTATGCAGCCACAGTGTTTCCTTTAGTTTGGTTCTGCTTAACATCCACTATGAAGACACTACAGCTTATTTCCTCGAGCCCCGGTGCTTTACAGAGGCTGACGCTGCTGCTGGTGTGAAGTGAGGGAGAGTGTTCAGCACCACGGACAGCAGCCAGTCTTCTCCTGAGCGACACCACCGGCTGAACAAACACATACTGAGATATCGTTTCAAACTTTGTAAATAATTCAGGGAGGTTATGTTTTTGAAGGCAGGTTTTCCAAATGGGTCTCGTGCGTCCACAGATGAATGGAAGACAGTGGATAGATAAAGGATATGGCTCATTAGGTCTGCCAGAGTCCATCTTTCATGCTCTATGATACAGCTGCTGTCTGCACTTTCATCAAGATAATAGCGACCTCATATACGGATTCTGTGAGCAATGGCCTTGATTTCATTTATCTTACACGGAGTCATTATCAAAATAATTACAGTATAATTACTATCCAGCCAGTGAAAAACACACAATGGACTTTTTCTTTAATTGTTGTCCACTTGTGTGAGAGATGTATTGCCGCATGCCTGTGAGTGGGTCTGCTCTCCATGAGCTTGCTTTGAATTTGTGTGTGTGTGTGTGTGTGTGTGTGTGTGTGTGTGTGTGTGTGTGTGTGTGTGTGTGTGTGTGTGTGTG
>OMNM01065130.1:4663-26555 GCA_900302745.1 Parablennius parvicornis | reverse complement strand
AAGAGCCACCATATGAAAATAGTGTTTTTAATTTTATTTAAAGAGCACTAAATTATTGTGTGGAATATTAAGGGATGTGTTTCCCTTGCCTTTTTATGTTCTTTTTTTTTTTTTTTTTTTTTTTTTTTTTTTCCTTTTTAAAAAAAAAAAAAAAAAAAAAAAAAAAAAAAAAAAAGCAGGATTTAAATCAGTTTACTTCAGAAAGCAGGGGACCAGATTTCTTTCTCCAAAACGACTGAAGATGCATGAAAAATCTTGAAAATGACTTAACTTGAAAAACAAAATACTAAACATTAAAAATCAGTGTTTCTTGCAAGGCCTTTCTAAAGAGGCTGATTTATCCTGCCACCAGTGTGATTGTGCAGGTACCTGTGTATCTCCTTGCTTGTTTTCTTTTTCTTTTCTTTTCTTTTCTTTTTCTTTTTTTTTTAAATTTCAGCAAGTTTTGTTGTATTTATTCCATTACATTGTAATGTGCTGCTTTGTAGATTTGAGGCGTGCACTTTGTTGGAGAAAATAAAAATGATTTTATTTGTTTGTATCCATTTTTGTTTATTATTCTCAGTTAGTTTGTTGTACCAGTGATGTGACTAAAACTATCATCCCCCCATATGGATACAGAGATTCAAAGGAGGGCACCCAAAGTTTAGTTTATATAAATATTTACCAAAAACACAGTTCATTCTTCCTCTATTCTCACATCTTGCAGAGCTTTTCAGAGCCGAAACAGCTTCTTCCATTATAATTGTAAGCAGACGTTCTTTCAACCCAGCGGTAAACAGTTCCTGTCGATAAAACAACCCTGTTATTTCAAATACAATTTATATGAGTAATACTTTGAGTGTTTATATGGAATCAACTCGAGCGTCAGTCTGAGAATAGCCATTTGGTGTCTGAAGTATACCTTGTTTGTGATATGCCTCGTGGCCTGGTCTCCCTGAAAACAGGTTTAATCTCAAAGGAGTTCCTGGTAAAATAAACGTAATTTCAAGTATGTAGTCAATATCCATTCATCTTTCATTTGAGGGGTGCAGTGAACCGAAGCTGATCCCAGCTGACGATTTATAGATGAAAGTTCATCATGGGTCAAACGCAGACAAAGACACAATCACACACTCACGGAGATGATTCAGAGACGTGAAGTAACCCAAAAAGTATTTAGACTGTGGGAGGAAAACCAGAATATGCAGGTAAAAAACTTTTAAGAACAACCAGGGGAATTCTTTTTGTCACAGGGTTTTGCTCTAGAAAATATTGTGACTTATTTGTCTGGACAGTTTCTTCAGCCTACAGTGTGCACATAGAATGGCTTTCAAACGTTAATGCTAATTTTCTTGTAATAACTTGGCTTTTGCACTCCTCTTGGCTTTGCTGCCATTTGCAATTCAGTCTCGGTTTGGCTCCCCCCTGTGGACAAATAAGGAACAGCCATTATTTTTATTGTAAAATAAGCATTTCTTTTCTACTTCTTTGCAATCAGGCTCTGTGGCATCCCATCACATGTTTGACGCCTTCTGGAGAAACAAGGTGGCTGTACTGGTTAGTGTGTCGTGCTACACAGTGCAGGAAGCTCAGATGAAACGTTAACTTTTATTGACTTCTAAGTAGCATGGTAGTCCTAATTATGACACAGTTGATGTATTTTCAATTCATGTTAGCCAAAGATAAAGCAGTATGAACAGTAACCTCATTTTGTTGTTTTTTTTTTAAATTGTGAGTGTTGAAAATAGCTCCACGAGTTCCCAGTTGTGAAAAACTGTATTTTCAATACTTTAAACATCATACAAACTATTGACGATAGAAATGTAAGTTGCGGGGATATATAGGTAGACTCACACAAAAATCTGTTGATATTTGTCAAATCATGAGCATCAATTTAAACCCTTCTCTGTAACAAATGTATAACCAACAGGCCGTGGTCCCTCGTAAACTTACAAAAAGCTTCATTTACAAATCTTCAAGCTTACAAATGGAAAGACAGAAAAATGTAAACATTTCATTTTGGCAGAATTTGTTCAGTTAAACATGTCCATCGATTAAAAAGTACTATTTTAATATTACTTTCTGTAGATAAATATATGAGATTACAAATGTATAAACATTACCGAGTCACATGTAAGGCTGAACACAGACACACGAAGAAAAGAAAAAAAAAAGAAAACCTTACTGGTTGACTTGATGGATTTATGGACACGGATGCTGCTTTACTCAGAATGAGGCGGCCTGTCTCAGGCTCTTGTCATGCATTAATGACTTGATAAACAAACTGGCTGTAATCCTAACTTGAGATGCATACAATTAACTAAGCATGCATCTCAGGCTAATATATTTGGCTGAGATCTATGCCTTCATCTTTAAAATTTGCGTGCATTTGTTTCAAAAGATTTTTTTTTTTTTAATGGGTGGAAGGAATGTCTGCCGTTCTCAAGTTAGGATCAACACTTTCAGAGTTGCTTAGTGCCGCAGCCTTTCTTCAGACATAAAAAATAATGAAACAACTGATCAATCAGGCAAAAAAGAAGATTCACTCAGTTGCTCAGATCGATGACCAGATGTTCATAGATCTGAGTTTTCCCTTTGAAACTGGAGGCCAGCAGGAACTGACGGTTGTCTATAGAAACTGGAGAAAAGGCCCGCGGCGCCTGGATGTTCAGCTCCTGGAAACGAACAAACTCGCCCTTCTTGGCATCCCAGCGGTACACCTGGGTGAAAGAGTAATCGCTGCCCAGGATGGCGTACTGCCAGCTTCCCACAATGAAGGGTTGGAACACCATGGAGCCGCGAGAAGGCATGGTCTGCATCTCCCTGAAGAGGGCCCCGTCCCAGCGCATCACTTTGGAGTCGCCAATGAAGCGTGTCAGGCAGATGAATAGGTCGGACTTGACCTGAAAGTGCTTCACCGCATAAACATCCTCCATCTCCGGGATGTCGGTGCGCCTGTCGAACAGCTTGGTACCTTTGTTCCACTGGTAGATGACGGGCCTCTGGGAGCTGCTGGACAGGATCAGATGAGGCTTGGAGGAGATCTCCATGTACTCCACGTCCGTGTCCCGGTACCATGGGTGGAGGGACTGGTGGGAGTAGAAGCCGTTGCCGTTCCACTTGTAGATGGTGGTGGACCCGGCCTTGGAGCTGTCGGCTATGACGAAGAAGGACTCGCCATCGATTCGGAACGTTTCCACGTCGTTTGGTTTGCGGATCCTAAGGATGTCGATGCCTTGGAGCTTAATGAATTTGTTTGCTGAGGTGTCTCGCTTGTAGATGTGAGAACCGCCAAACAGCTGAGCCACAATGACAAAGAGCTGGTTGTCAATGACCAGAGGTTTACAGATGACTGTGGATGTGCCTGAAGAGAGACAGAGAGAATGAAAACTATCACAGGTTCACTGGATCATCACACAGTTAATTGACCGCCTGGTGGGGTGGCACAGCGGTGCAGTGGTTCGCCCCCTCACAATGAGAGCGTCTGGAGCTAATTGCTGAATCTAAATCATCCACAGGTGTGAACATGAGTGTGTATTGTCTATTCTATTGTGTAGACATCCCATTTAGAAAAGTAGTATCAAAGATGGATAGAATCACTTCCAGCCCAATCAGAGAGATTGCCATGTAATTTTTTAACCTTTAATTATACAGGTAATCTCAATGAGACTTGTTTTCTTCATTTAAGCATCAAAATGAATGCTTGTATAGTCTATAAACTTTTGTATGCAATTTGAAAGTTGAATAACATTCATGAAATAAAGAAAAATTACAGAACTACTAATAAGAACAAGTGCAGAGTTGTTGTTTAGCTTATTTCGTGTGATTTGATCAGTACAAACACAGCAGGTTGGGAAAATTTAAGCATATGTCATATGTCTCCTAAAAGTTAAAGATGATCATATTCATTCTTTCAAAAGAATCTCTGCTTTTGAAGTAACAGTAAAAATACCAGCATATTTACAATTGATGCTGTTAAAAAAAAAATGCTATTTAAAGGCACATACATGTTTATCAACTGGAAGAAAAATCTAGAAAAAAAAAAACACTGCAGGCACAGGCAGAACGTGCAAAACACACATTTGAGCCCTGGTTCTTCTTGCTTCATTGTATTTTTTTCTACCCCACAACATCATGGTACATTTAAAATGACGTACTTGATAAATTACTCACTGTCAATATCATCATAGTTCCTGAAGACCATCTCCACATGATCCCACTCTAGAAAGCTGCACTTCCCAATGAAGGGCTGAGCAAACACCACATACTGGTCATTCCCAAAAGAAAAGGCTTCCACGGATATGGACTCAAACTTCAGCGACTGATAGGAGGCAAACTCTGAAAAAAAAGAAAGAAGGAAAAAAAGCAGCTCATTTAACACCGAGTATGTCGAGAGAACGGAGATTATCTTCAGGAATCCGAAGTTGAATTTAAAACAGCGGTGGAGTTTTATTACCTGTGGTGATGCAGTCAAAGGACTGCGGCACCAGGTCGTTGATTTTCTTGTCGAGTTGGGCGGCGGGGCCTTTACAGTAGATCTGATCCACGGTGGCGTTGGTGTTGTAGATCCACTCCACCAGCCACTTCAGCTTACAGTCGCAGGTGAACTGGTTTCCCCGCAGGTCTCTGATGGGGAAAAAAAACCCAAACAAAACAAAACAAAAACGAACTTAAAGTCTCTGAAAATTTGTGCTAAGCACTCAATGGAGAGCGGCTGAGCATCTTCGACATTTGATAGATTACAAACTATCATTCTTCCTCACTGGCTCATGTAATTTTAATGGTGTTGAAAGCACCGGCTGCCCACACGTTTTCCCGGCCTTGGCTCAAGTGGAATGAATACACAGTTTTCCAAAAATAGACGACTGTACACAACACTCATTGTTCATCACAGCAGAAAATATCAACTCTCAACATTAATGGGATTTATTTCTTTAGTGTGGCCAGAATTAAATTCATACTTACACTTTAGTCAAGGCCTCAAGGCCCTTGAATAAATCTTTGGGTAGAGTTTCAAGATTATTGTAGGCCAGACTCCTGAAGAAAAGAGAGAGAGGAAAAAAAAAATACAATGATCCTAGTTAATCACTATTTTTATGCTTTTTCTCCATTTCATATTCAAATGTGCTGTTTGTATCTCATCAGAGGAGTACACAGGTGTTACAGAATACTAACTGAAGACGTGGTATTGCAGTATTTCTTCACAGCTTGCTGTGGATCCATTATGGAGCTTGGTCACATACAGTCACCCGAGAGAGGGAAGGCAGGAACATTGCTTATTGTGAGTTTGAAGAAACATTTAGCTATTTTTAGCACTGCCTCCTCAGCCATTTCACAGCTGTCTCTGCTACAAAAAAGGGAAAACAGTCGACTTTGTTTCTAAGAAGCTTCATCCTATTATTATTAATTGGTTTTCTTGCAGCCTAATATTCAGATATCATTACACATACACGATACTTTCGAGTCATAATGTTTGGTATCGAGGAGCAAGTGTCTCCTTGTAAATCTAAACTCAATGGATAGTTCTCCATGCTTTGCAGATATATTTATAAAGGGTTTTGCTCGATCTGTGATAAAATATAAATATGACATCAGTATAACATTGACTTTGTTTTAAAATCACGCCACCAGCTGTGTTTTGAGGAATACACAGCTATGTGGCAATTAAAGTTTTGCAATAGACTTTGTCAGCATTTCAGTGGAACAATACTTGCCTGCACCTGCACACAGATTACAACACTTTGCATTGATACAAATAGACTTTTGAGGGTCACTCCTTACAGATAACAACAGTGGTCCGATAATAACTTCAACTGCATTCACAATGTTTGATTCTCATGTATGTGTTTGATGCGAGGGCTCTCGTATTCCAATGCTTGAACAATATTGTGTCACTGACAGGGGAGAGTCTCGTTGGCTTTCCCCTCCTTGTGTGTGATTACTAAGTGTGTAATTGTTGTCACCTGGTGCTTTGGTATTTAATGGGCATTTCTTGTCTGTTCTGGTTTTCAGTCTGTCTGTTTCTGTTTCTGTTCTCTGTGCGTCAGTGCTCAGTCTTCCTGTGTCTGTGCCCCTTGACTCCACCTCCCCCAAGCCACTGCAACTCTTACAATGTTTTGTCCAAAATATCAATTTTCAGCATCAATTCGTCCGGTGCTATTTGTGTTCAACCTGAAATGACGAATGTCTGTATAAAGCCTGCAACAGTTGGAGCTTGTACTATTGGATTTTGAACTGAAGCTAATGTTATTGATTAGATTTTTTTTTCTCTTTCACACATAAAAATAAACCTTTTCAGATTGCTGTTTTATCAAAACAAATGATAGTGATATCTTTCCTCAGAAACATTCAAGGGGAAAATCCTGTTGAACCCTAAATGTGGTCTCCTGAAGCATCCTCTTCAAACCCCACCCCATATTTTGAAAACCACTTAAAGTGTTTTCGATTGATTTATGCACAGGATGATTGGAATCAGTGTACTTACAGGTGTACCAGGGTTTTCAATCCACGGAAAGCATGTGGCGAGATCGACTTGATTTGGTTGTTTTCAATAAATCTGAAAAAGGTGTTGAGTAAAAAGTATGAGGAAAAAAAAGCTGTTGCTTTTTTTTATGAATCAAGAGCAAATATATATGATCTACTCACAGGTACTCTAGATGGGGAAGACCGAGGAAGGCATCCTCATTTATAGATTCCAGATTATTGGCTGTGAATAGGCTGAACAGGGGAATCAGAAATTAGTGTATTTTAATCCATCAATAGTCGTGAGAAGTTCATGAATGTTTGTTTTGAAGGATATATTGGTTCTCCTGAGACAGTAGAGGGAATTCCCCCTTCAAAGGGAGGAATTCCCCATAAATAAATCACATCTGAACCCAATTCACAAGACGTACACCTTTAGTTTTGGAAGGTTTCCCAGAGATGAATCCTTCAGAAATGTATTTCCTTTAACCCTTATTTTGCTGCATCTGGTCAATGGTTGAATGGCTACGACATCACCAGTTGGGTTTTTAACATGCAGCATCAGTGGAAGTGGCGGGGGAATGTCCTCGACATCAAACATGGCGTTGATCATGACAACATGTAACAAAGACTAAATTACAGAGACATTTCCTCACAGGAGATGCAGGGCAGGCGTGTGGATGAAGCTCTCTTTCGGGATTTCAGTGAATTCCGACTTGACGAATGATCTGTGGGAATATTTGAAAAGAAAAAAGAAAGAAAAAAGACAGGCTGTCTCATATACATTAAACATGCATCCGTATGCTGCAGCAGCAATGAAGACGAACGCCCTGGTTGGGAAAAAAAAACACTGACAAATGTAAAATGTGACTTACAGTGAGATGACATCGGAGGGGAAGCTGCGGGGGATCAGACCCGCGCTCTCGCACAGCGCGTTATCTTTGGTGCATGTGCATGACGCGGGGCAGCGCGGCTGCCGGGGTCTCTTGCTCTCCGTCAAAAGTAAAAAACACGCCACCACAATCAAGCCGAGCCAGGGTGATCTTCTGGGTGTGATCTCCATCCCTGCGAACCACACATGAACCAGAGTGTCCCCTCCACCCCCACCACCACCGGCTGCCTGCTGGACTGGAGGCCGAGCGACGCGCTGCTTATCCCCGCAGAGAGCCGTGCGCCACCTCCGCTCCTCCGGAGATGATGGAACCAAAGGCGCTGTGATTACACCGCTCCCCTGAAGATCTAAATCCTCTGCGAGAAACAATAACAAAACACCATCCACCTACAAGCCTGTTGTCATGTGTGTGTGTGAGTGTGTGAAGCTTAGGAGAATACCAGCTGGCGCGGTGACAGGCGCGGTGTGAGGGCAGGTGGGTATCCCAGCGGGAGCAGACGGAGCATCTTCATCCAAAACCACGCCTATGATTTCAGCAAAACGCCGCACACACACTCTCCCTCTCTCTCTCTTTCTGTGTGTGTGTGTCAGGCTCCTGGAGGATTCCGCCCAATAGGCTCACGGAATTGTGCAATATTTTTCGTGAATCAGCTCGAGAAAAATGAAGCAGTGACATGAGCCAGCGGATTGCAGCGTTTGGCGCAGACGCACAGAAGCTTTCTATGCGGGTAGCGTGGAAACCCGAAGAAAACGAATGATGGAAACAGCTGTTATTAATCCTGCGTGGAGATTTAGCACTGATATCTTTATTTTTTAATTGTTCTGTTTAAAGGTTAAAAAGAAATCCGAGAGTTTTGCGAATATTCCGAATGAGTTTCCTGTTTTGTGTGTGGTTTCCATGGTGACTGAAGGATGCAATATGTTCTGACCTGTGATAGAGGGGTGAGGGGAAGCCCTCCTGTCACCCTAACATCTGCTCCCACAAACCCATCCCCCTCATCCATACTCCCCCTCTCACACAAAGGACAGGTTTGAAAACACTATTTTCCTGCACATGTTCATATCAAAGCCACAAAAAAAAAGGTCCATCCATCTATTTTCTGCTTTAAAATACCTTCATAGTTTTATTACAATGTTGTCCTTCTTTCTCTGTGCCACACATACTTTTGCAATGCATGATTGTACATAAGGTCTTCTTCTCAGTGAAATTTCCCCAGTTGCAAGATTAATATGTTTACTGGTTGTGTCTGGGACGCCTACAGACCCTTCTGGGAAGAAACATGTGCAGAGCTTTCTGGAAGGTCATTAAATGAATGCATGCAGCACTGGACCTCTTTGTCGCTGATGTGATTTTACCATTTGACATCCACCCTGTTTACGAATGATAATATAATTCTGCTTGCAATTATGAAATCAGGGCTTTTAGAGGAGCGGAGTCGTGCTATAGGGAGTGTTTAGGGGGTATCCTGTTATTCAGATGACATTATTAGCCTGCTTCTTTTTCAAGAAGACGGAGGAAATAACAGAGGGGAATAGAGATGTAGAGAAGCCGAAAGGGATCCAAAGTAACAAACGTCTTTTCTCACAAGCGGACTTTGGACTAAACGGAGAACACTGGATATTATTGTTGTGCTGCAAGATGATTGGTAGTGTCCATGGTTCATAAATGTCACCATTCATCACCTGAATAGAGGACAGGCTTTCAAACAACAATGTGGCCACAGTGATTCCAGTGTTTGGGACTTTTAATGGAATTCAGAGACTTGTTTCCTGTTGCTAACTCAAGACCATATTGACGTGCCTGGTTCCATCTGATGTAGCAATTCATCTAATTAATATGTGTTTCATATTAAACGTTGAAGCCTGTGGGCTACAGGTGCTGTACACTTTTGAAGAGAAATCCCCACGAGAGAGAAATGTGGAGCCAAATGAGATAGAAGTCTTCATGGGTGGATTGAATAATAAATTCTCAGCACTTTAAAATTCTCCCACTAACATTTGTAAGTGAAGAAAAACACTACAAAGCGATTAATCAAATTCCTTTTCATCATTTAAATCATCATAAAGTGTAAAATATGATACCATGTCCTTCACAATATGTAAACAACCAGTAAGCTGAGATTGGCACCAGCACCCTGCAGCCCTGCACAGGACATAGATGCTGGATGAATCGTTATCTAACTATCAAATTCATACTAAAACTCAAACTACAAGCTACCTGATGGTTGAAGGAAAAAAAAAACTTAGGGAACACATTTGTTTTGCAGAATGACCTGTAGACCTTCTGGTGGTCTTATATTGCATCTCTAAATCAGGCGTACATCTTGTGACGCTCTTGTAAGGCTTTGATATCTGAGACGCTCAATGCCTCTTGCACGATTTATGAAGTTCTCATGCCGTCTGTCAGTCACCTGCCAGAGAAAATCAACAGGATGTAGCTGTAGAGACACACTGTCATGTGCAAAAATGGGTTTCAGCATATTTATAAATGCATTACACCCAGAGCAAGCCGACTCACAGATTAAGCGGTCATTACATTTATTGGCCCTGCTTTAACATAATTGGTGAAAGTCATTGCCTTCTTGTTTGTAAATAAAGCGCATGCACGACATGTGATGGGTGAGTAGGTAATTATGTGAAACCTGATCTAAGTGAGCCACCAAGGTGTGACATAAGCTCGTTAGCCGTCGATTAGAAGGTGAGGAGTTTGTTCAGCAGCGACAACTAAACCACTCAACTGAGAGGATAGCAAAACCCCGACAGTCACGACACTCTAAATGTTTAAATAACTCAAAGGAAAAGTCTGCTTTATTCAGTACTGAGCATCACCATTACACTCTTCATGCAAATTAAATAAATGACCAAACTGTTGTTTTTGATTTTTACTCCCCCCCTTTAATAATCTGAAAAGAGGTCGCTACAAAAAAATGTATTATTTGGAAGTAATATTTATTTACATATTTTTCATAACAACTAAATGCACATTTAACCGTGATGTACTTCAAGCTATGCTGACATGAAAAAAATCAGTTTTTATTTCCAGTGGTGGTTTTTGTCAGCATCCAAACATATGCATCAAGTCAAATGTCATTCACATTAAATACACAGTTTCAAAGCCATATTTCTTGACAGTCACAGACTTACTGAGCTTTACGGCGTTCACCTGACACCTTCTTGTCCTGTAAGTGCCATGTGCATCCGGGACACGCTGCCTTATGAGCATGAGGGCAGTATTTTTACTTTATGTAAGCAGGGGACTTAAAACAGAAAGCCTAACAGCTCAAGCTGGCTTATAACCAAATCCAATTCAGTCAAATCTTCCTACATCTGTTTGCGACAGACATATGCCTGAAAAATTGTCACAGTTCAGCTAGAAAAAAAATATATAGCAAGGTACATTTTGTTCATGATGATTTCTTACTATAAAATGTTTTCATAGATATTGCTGCATCATATTTTAAGATTAAGCATTCTATTTAAATTGTTTTCTGAAGCAAAAATACAGCTAAACAATCTTTTGTCAAATCAATATTACATCAAATACAATGGGTTTACCATATACAATGGTAGTTTAAATAGTTTAAAATGACTTAGAGTTTGCTTTATGGTTTCATTAAAATATCTTTCTGTATCGGACAATTGAGTACCTAAGCATTATAGTATATAAAAATATCATTTTAAAGCTTAAAATTCCCTCATTAAACACATGCACACACTGTACAAACACACATCCAGTCAAACAACTAGAAACGCTTCCGTGTTGCTGTTGTTCTAGCAGATAATGCATGTCTTTGACTTTCCCTCTTGAGCTGTAAAAGAACAAATATTATTCAAAAAAAGAACGAGTGAGAGTCAAATGAAACTTGACAAAATGATAGACTGTATGGAATTTGACTCATGATTTTGAAACATTATAGCTCACCTGGCTCATTTCCACCTTCTAGCCGCTTCTTCTCGTCTTCAATGGCCTTCATCTTGGCCTCGTAGACATCAGCAAGAGCTCTCCACTCTGATCTGTTGTTATTCAACCCGTCGAACATTGGGGTGATCTCTTTGTGGAAACGGGAAAACTCCTGCACAAAATAAAAGCACATGCATGTAAATGCGGATAGAGAAGTAAACATGCATACATTTTCAGAGAAGTACGCAAGAGGCTTCACAAAAAAAAAAAAAAAAAAAAAACATCACTGGAAATGAGCAACATATGCATTTATCTACCAACAGCAGAGGTTTTACCTTGTATACAAAAGAGCAAACAAAGTCAATGAAACCACACTGCATCTTGGGAAGCTCGTCAGCATGGTTCCTATCCATCATGGGCTGAAAGAAGGAGAGAATAGCAGATGAAAAGGATGGATATGATCTCATGACAAAATGTGCTGATAGAAAAAACGGCCACTATTTGCAGTCAGCTCACAATTGGCTGTTGATCGAGAACTGTTCTCTCGAGGTCTCCCTGCTCCCAGAACTCCGCCGCCACCATCAGAGCAACCTTAAACCAACATAACAATAAAAAAAAAAAAAATTGAAAAAATGTGGAAAGTGACTTCAGCTTGTAATTACGTTTTAAAGCAAACACACCTTGCTCTGAACCTCCCACGGCTTTGTAATGGCTGACAGGTCACAAGCTGTCATCATCATTGCCCTGCAGAAAGATCAACTCCAGTAAGGGATGTTTCAACTGAAGGTACAAATATTGTGCGGCCTTTTCCGTACATGATTACTTACATGATAATTTCCTTCCTGGTTGCATTGTTGGATATGTGGCTGACCTGGTCTTTCTCTTCCGGAATCCCTTCAACAGTCTCAACAATCTTTTGGAACATTGTTCTCTTCCTGAAAGATGAAAATCTTGTCAGATTTTTTCTTTTAGGGACATTACGCACAATTATCAACATTAAACTGTTGAACATATGGCATTATTTTGATTGTAAAACAAAATCAAGTTGCTTACTTGAAATAGAGGGCAAGATCAGTGGCAATAATGCAGACCTCAAACAGATGCTGCACCGTTTCAAACTGACGCTTCTGCATGTTTTGGAAAATATTCAAGTTCTGTAAAGGAAGGTAAACGAAAGTGAGTTCTGAACCATTTTGCACAACTGCATCAAACATATAAGATGTGAACAAATATGAACACTGCAATCACTGGTGAGAAGTTGAAAGTTTAGACAAGAACCCACCTCGTCCTCCATCAGCGTCTTGCTGTACTGGAGATGGTGTCGCTCCAGAATAGAGGTGCTGTGCAGTCTGGCCAGTGGCGACGCACTCCTGCCGACGTCCACCAGGTAAAAAAAACACAAGAAAAAAACCCCAACAACATTGATGTTCATCAGATGGGATTCAGTTTGTCCATGAAAGATTTTCAGTAATGAAACTCGTGCTTGAACGTCTCACTTTGTCTGGTAGAGATTGTTGGTTCCTCTGTGGTCAATGTCGTGGCAGAATCCAGCTGCAACCATGGCAAAGGCCTCGAGGTCTGAGTAATACTTCTTCAATTTACCCGTCTGTTGAGGGGCAAATAGGACGACCCGGTGTTTAATTTAAAAAAGCAGAATCAGTGGTGAATAAGAGCGACGAGTTTGCAGAAATTGAAACTCACGAGCAGCAAAGTGAACATGGTTTGTCCAACATTAAAGCCGTGCCTCCAGTTGTGGTAGGTGATGTCACGGTATCCTTTTCGAACCGTGTACATCCATCGTGTGAGGGTCTGCATCGTGGGAAAGGACAAAACAAAGACAGCTACAGTGACCGTGCAACCGTCTTTAATTCTTTAAGAAATTAGAGTGAAAGTAAAAGGCCAGTATTTGTTCATCTCTTTTCCTTCTAACTATAAATCATTTACAGGCGCTGGGTGTTTCAGAATGTAATGACGCTGACATGCTTGACCATACTCTACCTCGGCTGGGACTTTGAACTTCTCTACCACCCCGAGCTCAAAGAAGCAGCGAATGCCACACTTGATGAGATCGAACTCTGACAAAGGAAAGTCACTGAAGCGGAATTCCAGCAGCTCCACCTTCTGTGCATCAGGGATGTTGGCTTTCTGCATTTGGAAACACGGTCTAAACAGTTAGGGTGCCCCCACCGGCAAACATCGGTATGAATTACCCCACAGATCATAGTCAAATCATTTACCAGCAGTTTGTACATCTCCTTCTGGTCACAGTCCTCAGGCGCTGAACCAAACTTCTCTTGAGTGTTCTGCAGGGAAATGAGAGTTCAAAATAAGTGTGATCCACTGATCTGGATTCAGTCTGGATTCAATGAGGCAGCTTCTCACCAGAATAGTCTGCACATCATTGGGTGTGGCCTTTGTCTGGTACATGAGCATCTCCTCGGCCACTTCTTTCCTCCACTCTGACCTGTTCAGAGAGTCGTATGTGTCGCTGTTCAGGGTGGACCAGCCAAGGAATTGTGTCAGAGCCTGTTGACACAAAGAAAGAGAAAACCACATTTAACCTTTACAAAACCACATATATGATTATCTTTTCAATAATGTATTTAACAGTATTGGAAACCTGCAAAGTTATTAACAGTCAGAAAGATACAAGACGAGAGCGTACCTCTGTAATTTGCTCATCGTTCTCGTCAAATGGTTTGCCGTCTCTTCTGTTGAAAAAAGTGGCAACACCAACGATTTCTTCTTTTTTGTTGACAATAGGGAGGGAGAGGACATTCTTAATCATCCATCCAGTTTCATCCACAGCTTCTTTCTGTCAAACAAATAAAAATCAAGATCCAGACTTTACTTAAAGACCAGTTTCACAGATATGCAAGAGGCTCGATGAACTCAGTGTTTCACCTGGAAGGTAAAGTACTCGTCGCCTGCAGCGTTCATCATGTTGCAGATCTAGAAAAATGTGAAAACATATGTTCACAGATGAATCGGAGAAGATTTCCACACGACTGTGTCTAAAGTCATCGAGCAAAAGTTTTTCTTACGAATCCATTCTCAGCCACGTATGTTGGTAGTCCGCTGACCAGAGCCCAGTGGTCTGCAGGAGGGCCGCTGAACGTCAAGAGAGGGCGGAGAAACTCAGATTAGAAAAGTGTTACAAAGCCGAAATCGTCAGTAACGGTTGAAATACACGGTGGAAGTACAACACCGTACTCACGGGATAACTTTAATTTCCTCTTTGTCTTCAAGCAAGTAGTCAATGATCTTGTAAAAGATGATTTCCTGTAAGTTGTTAATAAAAATTAATTGTTGGCGTTAGCTTTATAAACTACTCAGTGATGCTGCATTAAACCTGGGTTTTACTTACTCTGCCATCAGGCGTCTTGGGCCCTTTGTACGGCTCCTGTTCCCCAAGTTTGATTGGCCACTCGTCAAAGAATTCCTGGTGAGAAAAAGACCGAAACCCATTGGTACGACGCACCTCATGAGGAATACCTGTAAACACCCCACAAACACACAGAAAGATTTGCTCTACACACCTTTTCTTTGGTCATGTCCAGCAGTCCCACTGAGTATCTCTCACACTTGATGTACGTCCTCACTGTGTACAAGGCTTTGTGAAACTGCCTCTCGATATCCGTCAACTCTTCAAACACTTTGCTTGCTGACCACAGCAAAACCTACGGCAGCAAATATTACAGGACCATTTGTTATGGGTTTTTTTTTTAGATCATCACTTTCATTGTCACAAATACAACTTGAGTAGATGCAATGTTATTTGTCTTTATCTTTTTACCTGACTTCTCCTGGACTCGACATCCCACATGTAAGCAGTGTGTGCTTGGAGCAGAACCACACTGGCAAAGTTCACATATTTTGTAAAGAGCTGTAAAGAAAATGCAAAAAGAAGAAAAAGAAAAAGAAACAAATCACACTCGTGAGTTTCATTTCAATGCGCTTGAATCACTTTCTCTTATTGACCTCATGTATTTGTGTCACTCAGAGGTCGTGAAATGAAAACAAGTCTCCTCCCTGACTGGATTATATGCTGAGCTGTCATACCAGTGACCCAGAAAACCAACGCAAATCTCCAAATATGTGTTACACAAACTGCTCATATGACCAGGCAGTATAAGACGAGGATGTGACTGTCATGGTGGTTTTATATTTGTAGCCTTGAACTTTTCAGGTGGACGAGTCACATTCCTGTACTGATTTCTATCCTTCACTTACATCCTGGTCGCCCTTCGAGAACTCCTCAGCTCCTTGTTTGTTAAGCACCATGATGACGCCAATGGGTTCCTTTCCGCTCATGATGGGAGCCGTGAGCATGCATTTGGTGGTGTACTTGGTCTGTTTGTCCACAAAGTCACTGAAATGAGAATTCTGGAAACCGCATAAGAAAGTTGTTAAAGCCTCAATAAGATAAAGCGGCACAATACATTTCAGCAGATATGAACTTAGATCTAATCACTCCTGTTTAAGTCACAAATCAGTCCTGAACCTTTGATACTTTATTAGGAAAATGTCCATATATTATCACTTCCAGTGTCTCTTTAAAAAACAATTATGAATTAATTACAGACAGAACATGTCACTTTTTTTTAATTTTTTTTTTTAGAAAGAACATCAGTATAGTGTAATATTTTATGAGAAAACGAGAAATGTATTGGTGTTTATTTGTACTGATGTTAACATGTTACAGGACAAAAAAAAGTCTTTACAAAGCTTGCAACAACACTGAAGAGTGCAAACACACAGTTTAAAAAAATATGACAAAATACCGCCTGCAATTTTTTAAAGATGTTTAGTTTTTTCACAGAAAGCTACAATCAATGAAGTTCTGCTGCTGTTAAAAGCCAAATTAAAAGGTAGAAACTAACTTTCTTTTACCCATCAAAGAAGCATTTAAATGCACATTACAGGCTAAACAACAATATATCTCTACAGGGGGTTTAAGATACAGAGACACTGGGAGTGAACAAGCATTAATCAGAAGATTTTCTAGTTAATTTCTAATAAATTTTTGCTTCAGTTTGTCATATTTTTTGATCTGAAGCTCATGCGGTCACCTATTTGCTCACCTTCTTAACATCAGCAACGACCTGAGGCTTCTTGGAGTGTGCTGTGAATCCAACAATCCCCATGTCGGTGGGAAAAACAATCTCTACGTTGGGGTTGACAATATTTTTTTCATATGGAGAGTTGTGTGTCACATCAAAGAGGATTGTGGACAGCTCGGGTGTTCCATTACGAGCCCTGTATCCAAAGTAGCTGCAGCGGTCAGCCTGGGTCAGCAGAGCGATCCTCTGCAGAACTTTGTGCAGGGCTTTCTCCATGGGATTGGTACCCTGCAGCTCCTTCAGCAGCTCGAACATGAACTCGGCCTCCTGGATGGTGGTGATGTCCTTGTAGGACGACGGATCTTTAACCTGGACCTGGTTGTTGAAGGCAGCTGTGATCACATCTGCCTTGACTTTCTTTTCATAGTATTCCTTTGCAAACTGTGGGTTGTTGTCGAGAAACTTCTCGACAGTGTCTTTGTCTCCCATCTTGTCGAAGTGTTTGGACGGCAGGTCCCTTCAGTAGCTGCACCGAGATGCTCCCCTACCGAAGGAGCGAGAAAAAAGATCGGAATCCAGACGATCCAGCAACCTCAGATCCTACTGAGGCATTTCCTAATAATTGCAGTGACTAAAGCAGACCCTTCAACGCTCTCCCAGGTAACAGAAGGTAGCGAGTAGCTTACAGGGTAAGGGGATCCTAGGTCCCACTAATGACTGTGACGCAAGCAGTCAAGCCCCTGAGCTTTCTTAACTTGCAAATCCATCCACTTGTCATTTTAGAGGGGCAAATCCCATCACTGTAATGATAGCTGAGTTATGGCACTCGCAGTGTGACCTGCATATGAGAGAGCAGGAAGCAACGTGTTAGGGCTGAAATAATCTCCTCACAATTTGCCCGTTGACATTTTGCTGACTGTCTTTTCTGTTCTCCACATATGACCACATGTAGTGCTTTTGAAATGTCAGATTAGAAATTATTCTAAATAATGGTAGATGGATGAGGATAGTATCAAAAAATCTAAATGCCACACAAAGCCCAGAAGAGTCACCCTGATAAAAACAACGTTTAAATGCACTGACGAGTCTCGGAAGGTTTGGATGAAGGGAGGATGTAATTTGAAGACAGAAATAATTCATAGTGAAACAGAAATTTCATTTATTGTTTTTAAATATAAAGCTGCCGCAATAACAAAAGTAGTAAGCTGTAAGCATCAGTTATATAAAGCTACAATGACACATACAACAATATTGTTTCTTTTTCCCGTAATCTACTGGATTTCCTCTACGAAAGAGTATTTCTCCCCTCAGTCTGATTTCCGTGCATCGTTGTGCTCTCCATGGGTTTGGCCAGTAACACTTAACCTCTGACAGGATTAAGGAGGATTGTTTCCTGCTGTTTGCAGTTTAGTTATAGTTGTTGACAGTCCAACAGATTTCTGCTGCCATGATAAAATGGGCTTTCAAAAACTGCTCCAAGTTGTTTTACAATGAGATCATTTTATATGTGATCTGACAAAACATTTGAAACAGCTTGACTTTACAAGTTAAACTTCCTTTTTGATATTTTTTCCTCCTCCAGCGCACCTTATTGGTGCTGGTAAATAAAAAAATTGTAGCGCTGTCACGAAAAGTACTGCTCAAGATAAATATACTACCTTGTAGTTTGCAGTTTCAGAACGAAGTAGAATAAGGAGCGTTAAATAAAAAGGTTATTCATGCAAAAGGCATGACACCATGCAGATTTTGCTAAAGGTTTCCGTGTGGTGTATGTTTCCCATTATCACAGGGTTGTTAGTTTTGTGCTTTGCCCCGTTTTAGTACTTTGTATCCCCTCTTGCATTTAGTCCATATCTGGTTTCACACACCTGGTCAGGATGCACTCAGTTCAATGTTTTGTTGTTTTATTGCTTCTTCCCGTGTCCTCCTCTGTACCCCTGCTCTTCTTCTGATCACGATTATTGTATTTTCCTTGTTTTCTTGTCTGTTCTGCTGACCTCATCCTGTTCTGCTTCACGTTGAAGGCCACGCGTCAGTGAATGCTTTTTGGAGGTCTTGCTGATTTTGCTCCATACTATCTACAAATTACAAGTCTGCATTTTGGTGTCTGTCACAAAACATCCATATTTATACATTTTGTATGTAAATGAACTATCATGTAGTTCTAACTAGCATGTGACCACAAGCAAGAAATCCTCTACTCAGAATTTTGGAGTTTCAGAGTAAAAAAAGAGACCACTTAGAACAACCATATTGGTACTTTTTCTTTAAAACAAACAAAAATTTTCATATAGCTTCCAATGTGGCACATTTCCACTTTTCCATCATTTTCAGGCCTACAACTGCAGATGGTCCTACATGTTCCTGTGTCGAAACTCATTTCAATATATGAATCATCAGAGGTTCAGACCTTCTCTTGCATCTATCATCCTCCACATAAATGACTCTTCTTCAAAGTCCTAAGTGCTGAGAAGCAGGAAGGTCATCATCTTGAAATGTGGTGTGCTCAGTCTGAAGTCACTCCACAGTGATGGAAAACACAGTGATAATGTTGATACAGACACTGATACTGATGATACGTTGATGATAAAAGTACTGTGTTACGAGCAGAGAACCCTGATGTCCAGGACACCGTCCAGCGCAGTTTCACGGTCTGCAGCGTCAGCTCTCCTTCTCTCTAGGACTGCTGCTCAGACAGCTTAAGCTCATATTCCGACTCTCCATGAAGACATATATGTATGAACAGTTCTTGAAAGGTGCAACAAGTTAAGCGGCGTCTAAACCATATAAGCATCTTTTTTCTGGAGCAGTGAGCCGAGGTCAACCCACGGTGTCGCGTTCCCTTTCAAAGTCCAAAGCCATGGAGCAAACCTTTGACAGCCCATATTGGAAGCTCACAATACTAATCCTGGTCCTGAAATAGCACGGGAAGGGATTTAGTTACACAAGAAGTTTGAAACTATTCATCCGGTGTGCACGATGTGAAAATTGACCACAAATAAGGGTCTTCAGGAAATATTGGTGGAAAAAAAAAAAAGATGTATTCAATTAAAATCAAAGAAAAAAATGAAAACATTGAAAGAACGCACTAACATTCTGTCTCACAGGCAACGATGACTCATGTTATTATTGTTGTAACATACTAATTTCCTAACTGAACTGGAAGTTTAATCTGAGGCCACCAAAGTAATTCTATCCTCTGGGGATCTATAATATTGATAGCCAAGAATTGCATGCATGACCAATATATTTACATTTAAACCAAAAACACTTGTTAAATGTCCCTAAACTCAGTGGAGTCCATTGTTGTGTTCAACGTATGAAGTTCATGAGTGGTGTTGCTCATGACACACGTTGGTGTTCCTCTGCCATATTTTATACATTCTTCGCTTCCAACGTCAATCAGTAAAGAGGCGCCAGATGTGTGCGAAGCTGCAGCTGTTCAGTCTGCGCTGGATGAAGCTGTGGTGGATGTTGTGGAGTATGAATGCAGCCGGGCATAGAACAACAGGAGAAGCACAAACTCATAAACTTCAACACTGCAGTTTATTAACACAACTTCCTGTCGGTAAACATCATAGATGAAAAATAACAAAAAACATTCCATAAAACGAGAGACAGAACTGAAGAAGTCTCTCGGTCGGTTCAGGTGAGACAGATGTCTATGTGGGTGAGCATCTCTCGGTAGCGACAGGCTGGGTACTCAACATGGCACTTGGGACACTCCAGGAAGCTTTCGTCCAGCGTGTTCCACTGAGGGGTGGACGTCGCTTCGCCGGCGGCGAACTCGGAGATGGGGAGAGCCTCTTCGTACGAGCTGTGAGCCTGCTGCTCTCTCTGATGTGAACAAAATCCTCAATGAGTCCAGGTCAATATTTCTCTGCTTCACAAAGATTTTCAGATAAATTGATTACACATCAAAACTTAAAGCCTCTTTAATAAATATGTTGATAGTAACCGTGCGTGTTTGATGCGGAGGGGGCCATATTCATTCACCAGTGTTAGTCCCTGAATAAAAGAGCATGCCAAGAATTTTGATTTTACGGCATTTCATGCTTCTAATGCCTTATGTGATTTCCTATCAGTAACTGTGGAAGCTGACTAAATAAATCCCAGAAGATAATAAAGTGCATTAGTTATGACGAACAATGACTCTTGCAGTCAGCTGCTCTGATGACAAGCACACACAACATACTTCAAAAGTTTTACTTTAGAAAAAAAGAAAATCCTGGCTCCACCAGTATCACAGACAATTCTATGACTATGACCCAGTAAAAGAGTGGAATAGATTGTCACATGGCAGCTTCAACTTTAATCTCAGTAACTATTGATTTGGTCCTCATGCTGACCTCTGACTGCTCTGTGGCGTTTTCTTTATTTTTTGGCCGCATCTTCAGGACTCTGACCAGCTGCCTCTTTAAATAGCAACAATTCTGCCGCTCATCTTCAAGTTCTTGTGAAGAAATCTTGATCTAAAATTAAAAAAAAAAAAATGGTTGTGAGTACAGTGAGAGCTTAAAGGTACGTGAAAGATTATTTGTTGTTGTTGTGTTACGGCAATAATATTTCTTCCTATACGAACTAGCTTTGATAGAAAGGCTGAGATAAGCCGGGTACCTGTTGCTGCAGGTCTTCAATCTTTTTCGGCTCTGCAACCTGATGATAAATCTTAACCTTGTGACAGACTTTGGCCTAAAAATAGAGTGGTAATTTTTTGTTTTGTTTTGGTAAGTCATCTCTTGTTTACTGACAGTAAGATTTTCCTTTCTCTGGCTTGTTGAGTAGTTTGAAGGAGCACCTGCAGCCCGAAGCTATCCGATCTTCTTTTCTCCATATCGAGCTTGGTCTGGCAGTCTTCGGACTCGTCACTCAGCTCTGAGCCGTCACGATCATCCTGCTCCGCTCTGCTCTTTCTCTCAATCTGCAACTGCCGTCTGAGCTCTTCTACTTCTTCCTCCTTTTCATTGTACCTGCACATCAATTCATGACTCTCACAGTCAGCGACCTTCATCTTAAAAAAAAAGGTCATATCAACCTATTTTTTCTTTTTTTCTTAAGTTCTTGGCATACCGGTTCTGGGTGATCATCAGGTCCTGGCAGGTCGCGTCTACCTGCTCCCTCAGCACTTCCAGCCCCTCTTTGGCTTTCTGCAAGAGTTTTTCATAATGGTCCTGCATCTGGATCATTCTCTCCGTCTCTGCGAGAGAAAGTTGTGGTAGATCAGATGAAATTAAAAAAAAAAGCTGGCCATGAGAATGACTCAAATAACTAAATCAACAATCAAAGACAAGGCATACAGCTGCGCACATGTGCAACACAAAACATGAATACACGTGGCGTTGAAAATGCAAAAACCAGGCTGTAGTGGGCTACTCTGGGACATTCTGACGAAAAAAACCCCCCAAAAAAACCAACCAAAAAAAACCCCAAAACAACCTCTTGTGACAGTCTGATGTGTGTCCGCTGCCCGCCTTCCCTCCAGCTCGCCATCTGAATGTGCTTCATTGTGCTGCTGTGAACGGGCTTGATTGGCTTCGTTCAGCTGATCCTCCAGCCATGACATTCTGTCCAGAATCTCCTTCACATAGGCCT
>OMNM01065129.1:0-13747 GCA_900302745.1 Parablennius parvicornis | reverse complement strand
GTCACGCACGTATGAAAAGCACTTTGCCACAATGCAATTGCAGACACCACCTCACACAACAACAGCAGGAAAAACATGAACCAACAGTTTGACATTCTCCTGACAATAAGTGTGTCAAACTCACCAGCGGGCCAAACGAAAGTAAATTACAGTATGAGACACAACATAAAAACCTACCACAAAGTGAGCAAAGTGTAGGCTTTTTTTTTTAACAGAATAGAATAGAATAGAATAGAATAGAATAGAATAGAATAGAATAGAATAGAATAGAATAGAAATACTTTATTAATTCCAGACGGAAATTCTTGCAACACAGAAAGATCACAAAATACAGAACAGAAGTTAAAAGGTCACTATGACTGGATAAAGTTAAATAGGCACTCTCATATTCACAACATTCTTATTATGACTTTTGTGAGCATTATGATCACTGGAAATATTTGAAACAATTTCCCTTTGAGGAAACATCAAAATCAATTAATTGAAAAAAAATCAGATTTTTTACATGAAACATCCACATTAACATTTTAAGGACATGGGTGTAGGAACATAGTCAGACTATAACCAAATGAGTACGTTTCACAATGGGGCTTCAAGATGAAGTCAGGAAATGTATCTAAATGAAGAAAAATAAATCATTGATTTTGTTTGTGTGACTGTGAAAAGCTGATTTAATCAATGATAGCTGATTTTTGAATCCTTCACCAATGACCTAATGATTACTATGTGACATGACCCTGTGGCACTCATTTATTAGTAAATAAAAGCAAAAGTAAATATGTAGTGAAAGCTCCTTGATCAAATCAAACAAACAAACAAACAAACATAAGAATAAAACTTTTGGAAAGAGCAGTTTATTTCAGTCTGGCATTGTTTTATACAGCCCATCATTAGTATTTTGCATATTCATATAAGAAATTGCTTAATGCTAATTAAAGAAGAATGAAATAAAAACAAGAGGCTATACATTTTTGTACTTTACCCTCTCATTATCTGTTACAGGTTTAAATGTATTCATATTAATATCATCAGGGGGCTGTCGCGACACTACTGTATATAGATAATTATCTGTGTGCCAGCATTAAATTGGTAGTAATCTAAGTCTCAGCACCTCTGTACTCCAGGTCACCTCCAGAGTTGACTGAGTGTTATTATGTAACCTGCCATCTGCTCTGCTTTCTCCATAAGTATCTTCCAAATCTCTCTATATTTCTTAGTAACACACTTAAATATGTGTCAGTGTGTCTCAGAGGCACACTTTGAGGAGTCACATGAGGGAGTCCATGTGGGTTGTTTGTATTCAACACAGAGACATGGTCTGCGGAGCAGCTGAAGGTTTCCTTGAGAATCAGTCTTGTCAAACGTGTGTGATCACCGGGCCGCCAACCTGAGGTTTGTCTCAACTCTGAGGCTGGATTTCGACCGCCCCCTTGTGTACTGAAGTAGGTAGTACATCATATAATCTCTAGGTCCTTCAGACTTCCACATCTGCTGAAGTCTTTAAAATAGAAATTATGTAATGAAAATCACATTCATGCGCATTCACATGTCTCTAAAATCGACCAGTCTGTATTTTGTGTGAGAGCATTGTATTCACATGAAAAAATCTAAAAACTGGCTGTTTTTCTGAATTGATGAGATGCTGTTTTCTGAAAAAACAAAGAAAATAAATGAGCTCTTAATCCAGGCACGAGCTCCTCACCTGTATGCAGTCTTGATGAAAATTGGTCGGACTCTTGAAACAGTGCATGATTCAAAGCTAACAGGGTCAACATGTTGAGGATTTAGGTAGAATTTGCATGTTATATTACGGCACCCAGACACACCACTTTCATGATAACAGCTGCGTTTAGAGAAAGTCTGCAAAAATGAATGTAAACTAATATAGTTCAACAATTTGCGCTGAACTCATTTGAAGGGGTTGAGATTGATGATAGGTTGGGGGTTATCCTGCCTAGACTTTAGAGAAAGTCTGCATAAAACTGAAAAGAGAAGTTTTCTGTTCCTGTAAGATATTAAACTGAAATGTGTGCGTTTCCTCCTTTTTTTTCCTTCTCTTTACTAGCGGTGGGGAACCAAGCATGACAACGGAGATCAGGCTGTGATTTGGTTTATGTCAACCTCCGATACTTTGCAGTTCTCGCTGAGTTTAGAGGGAATCACTTTATGTTAAAGTAAGTTGATGTTTACATGGCTTCCCATAAGTCATATAAACATGTTATATGTCAATCAAATGAATTCAAGCAAATGGTGTATTTTTTATCCTGATCAAGAAGACACAAAAGAGTGACACGAAGAAAGCAGATGGTTTCAGATGTTTCCCTCTGAGAATTAAAAAACAAAAGCATGCCATTGAGCGGAATTTGCTCAGAGCCTGACAGCAGCAGTCTCCTCCCCTCGAGTGGACCTGAAGAGGAGCAACACTCCGGGCTGTCTGACTTACAGGAAGAAGTTCAATAAGTCTTTTGAAAAATATACATACAGACTTTATTTTCTTGGTGGAAAGACTCGCTTGGCGCGTTTGTTTTGCATTCTTTTTGTTGTTGTTGTTTTTGTTGAGTTGTTGCGCCTTTTCATTTCCCCGGTCGACTTGTTGAAAATGTGTGAGAATGAAGGAGAATCTGGGGGCTGCTGCTGAACTGGAGGCGCTGTAACGTGTGGATCACTTCACACGAACAGAAGACAGCCATTTGTTCATAAATGGGGAAAGCAGAGCAAGTCTGAAGCGTCTCCTCGGTGGAAAAAAATGTCAGAACACAGATCCAGTTTTCTTCACATTGGAGACATCGTGTCTCTGTACGCGGAAGGATCGGTGAATGGCTTCATCAGTACTTTGGGGTATGTTCCTCCCTCTTTCACTTTTCTGCTCTGTGTATTTTATTCCTCTTGCATGTAGATACTTTCACTTTGCTTTTACTGGGGCTTGTTTCAGTTCTTCTAGTTCACAGAAAGCGCTCAGGTCCTAACAAACGTGAGACTTGTGGTCAGGGCCTGTCAGCGCGCACTGCTGCAGCCACTCAGGAAATTCTTCACGTTTACGCAAATGTAACAGGAATGCAAAGCAGCGTGTAAGCCAGGTAGACGAGCGACACACGCTCATTGCGAGAGGACAGACGTGCTGTGCACTCCCCAAAAGTAAGGGTTAGCTATCCAGGAGGAGTTGGCAAAGTGGCCCCAGCAAAATGAAACCTTCTATTCACTCATCTGATGTTTGCGTAATAAACCTTAAACTCTTCCCACGCATCTTACTCCGCATGCTTAAGACACGTTAACACACTGAAACTCCTCTGATCGTGATGGAATATTATTTTATTAACCTCACAGGATATCTCAATTATGTTTCTGCACAGGTCTGCAAATATTATTTAGTTGAGTTAAGGCAGGCCTTTGGGAAGAGTTGCACACATTATCAAAGTGCCTTATTTTATATATGAGGTACAATAACAACCAAGTCTTGATGTGAACAGCTTGATTTTGCAGAGACAATCCTGTAAAATTCACTGCAGGTTTTTACTTAAAGGACAAAAGGCAACCTGGGCTGGGCCCCTCATAAAGGTCATGCCAGGTATGTGTGAAGCCAAGAAATTTTTCCTATTTATGTAAGGGTTTCTACCTACCAATGAATAAAATCTGATAATGTTGTTGTAGTAAGCGTCAATATTCAATTGCTAGATTGCAATCTTCTTTGTGGTGTTTGCATGAGTTTTGTTTGAGTAATCTCGCTCTGTGTACAGATGTGAATGAGAATGTAAATAGTTGTCTGTCTCTACTTGTGATGGACTAGCGAACTGTCCCGGTTTGCCCTAACCCTGGTATCAGCCCCAGCTCTAGATACTCAACATGCAGTTTAGGAGAGGGATGGAGAAGGCCGGGTGCCGCAGGGCCAGAGATTTATTGTCGTCCTCCTTCAACAGACTTGATTTTAATGACGGTCTCACAAGATGCTTTCTTCAGAGCTTTATTGCCACCTAACATCAATTACAATCAGATTCCCCACCAAATGACTAGAAAGCAGAGAAAAAAACTTTGCAGCAATATACTAGTCATCATTGAAAAAAATACATAGTCATTTTGTAGAACTGCCAGATATTGAAAGTTGCACTTATCTCGGAAAAAGGGGCAGAAACATTGAGTGAGAATTCTGCAGCCCTACAATCAAAAATAAATGCTGGTGTCCTTGTCATGGAAGCTTTAAATGATCAGTTAAGTTTGTGAATCTGTCCATAAATTAGACTCTACTGGATTGAACCTCGACTTGTAAGTTTGACTTACTGCTTGATGTACTGTGTAGGTGCAGTGGAAACTTTGTTTCACTGTCATTCTTAACTATCACCACAAAAAAAACAACAAGAAAAAAAACATGACATGGCATGAACATTTTGTATAACTGTAGCCTTCAGAGCTCCAGTGCAAGGTGAAATGCTTCGATGGCTCCGCCTGCACTCTGGCCTCTGAGCCTGCAAAACTAGTGTGGAAAGATTGCCTGGCCCTGAGGAATGAATCTGCCCCACCCACCTCCTCTCCCTTTTTTCTCACTCTGGTAACCTCCAGCAAACTGGCACCTCGTATCAGTTGTTACTATCTTTTAAACAAATGGTGTTTGTCCTTGGACTTACAAGTTGCTTGAATGCGACAGTGTTCCTCCACCTACTGTTCTCTTACGTTCTTATGGTTTGATGATAATGCAAATGCCTTCAATAGCGGCGTGCACTGTGGCTTCACAGTTCAAAATGCAAACAAGCTGCAGTGAAAGCTTTACACCTCCTGCTGCTGTGAAGCCAAGCGATGAAGCTCTTATCAGCTTTTCAATAACTCATGTAGTCTGACAGGAGCCCTGAGCATTTTATCAGGAGCTGTTCTGTGCCAGGACTCGCTGACGTCCAGAGAGAGCAAAGAGTCTACAGGAACCTCCCTGAGCCACAGCCCCTGTGAGCACAATGTAACCTCAACTGAACAAGGCTGCCCATGCCTGTGTTTGCTAAGGATAACAATAAATCTGTCAGGTCTTTGCTCACCTTACATTTGCAAGTGCTCCCAAACCTGCTGACTTTTAAGTCTCTTTACGAGGTCATTTGGCGTATTCACAACCCTCCATGACATTGACCTCTATTTGATTATTACAAGTCTCTATTAAGAATTCATTGGCGTACAAGTGCATACAGTACCTAAAGAAACACGCCTTTAAAGCCAGTTATTTGAATGCTTTTCAAAATGGTCAATTTTCCATAATTCCACTACTTTCTATAACGGCTAACTTTTCCAAACCTTGTTCAAGGAGGAAGTGTGTGCCTCACTTGGACTGCAGGGCTCCTGTTTTTCAGCAGGTTGTAACATGCAAAAGACTCTGGCGGCAAAATCTTTCACACACTTTAAGTTTTCTTACAGATGAGTCATTCTTCTCTTGCCATTTGTTTCCCATCGGAAATTGTTCAACCTGCTACCCTTCATTACATTCTCTGTTTTGTTTTTTTGTTGCTGTTGATGTTGTTTTCTCTCTGTCCACTCAGCGTAAGCAATAGCTATAATTAGCTTGTCCACTGTAGATTTATCTGTGGTTCATGTTTAACTTGGTTATAGTGTGTCAAAGCCTCTCTGTTTGTACTAACACCGAGCTCTCTGCGGACTTATAGTTACTTATTTATGAGCTCGGGGCACCTTTGTATGGCGGCCTTCCTGTTTAACCATTTAGCACTTGATAATGCTTCCCCTTTGAGCTCTATTGTGTCTCATTTAGATGAAACTTTGATACAGCGCTCGAGGAAATGATATGCAGCCTGTGGATTGACACTGATGGAGCACTGTGGCATGGATAGGAAATGGCCGAGCTCACTTGAGCCAGCTTTGTATGAATTGGCGGAATTGTGCATCGCATTATGTTTCTCCTCAGTGGTCGGGATGAATGGATGTGCTTGTGCACCTCAAACAGTGGTGCGGGAGGGATAATGGAGTGGGATGATATAGAGCCTTTTGTAAAGAAATTCATGGCAGCTGTCATAAACTATATTTCAGCTGTTTGAAATTGCAGCATTTCTCTGAGAACTCTGCGCCTGTGACTGCAGACAAAGTATATCAGCATCTCAATAAATACTGGAGCCACTGAAGCCTTTCCCTGACTTTTCCAAAGACTTGGTTTATCTTGCAAGAATTTAAATGTCCTTTTGGTTTCTCTTTGGCAAATGCCTAGTCTGCACAAGGCCAGACGGATTTCCAGGTAATAATAATAATGAGTATACAAGTTAGATTCAAAATTTTACCTAAAGCATATCTTAATAAAGGTCAAATATTTCTCCCCTTCAAGTGTAAAAGCAAAACTGCAAACAGTCCTAACAACAGATGATCATATCAATCAACGTTTCTATCTGACAGATGTTTTTTGGTTTTTTTAACATAATAAAAATAAATGAGGCTACTTCAGTTTTGCAGCCCGGATCTGCATCTTACTAATGAAAAATCAAAGTGTGTGCCTACTTGATCATTTAGGTATTCTGCCCATGAACAAGTTCTTTTTCGGACTCCATTGTTTCGCTTGCTTTTTCTTCTTCTCTGATTTCTTTGAGTAATGGGCCCTCTGCCATTCCAAATTCTGCCAACACCTTCTGTCTCAGCTCTCTCTTTCACTGACTTCTGACTTAATGTGATTAAACCAGGGCTATGGATTAAAAAAAAAAAAAAATACAGGTGGTTTTCCAAAAGTGATTGTTCTAAACAAAGGATGATCATTTATAGTGTCTAATAAATCGACTTCATTTCTAATTCATTGGTTGTTTGGGCACAAGAGTTTATATGAAATCCTACATAGTGGAATCGGATAAAAATAATCTTTGGCAATGAAAAATGTCCAGTGTGTCAAGCACTGAACAGCTACTACAGGCTGAGAGGGAGACTCCCGGTCAACTGGATGCCACCGTCTGGATGTCCTCTTATCAACCCTGCACAGAAACCACGTGGTTTCCTTTGGTGGCAGCAGCCCTGTGTCCTTGCAATCCAATGGCTTGGCACTGCGGCCAGTTCTTCCATGACAAATACAGAGTTCACTACCAATGGCTTTGTTTTACATTTCACTTACATTGTGCCATGTTTTGATATTTCTACCCCGGCGTGTATCGCCAGAGAAACTCGGAAACAGCAAAGTTAGTTATAAAAAAAAAAAAAAATCGATCTTTGATCACAGTTAATTGTTTCTTTAGTGGTAGTGGAGGCAGCTTATACTTTCTGAAAATAAAATAGGAAAAACTGTGTTACTTTGGTCTCCATTAGTTTAATCATGCTTCATAATATGGACACTGTATTGTTGAATTATTGGTGAAATGTCAGCACTGTGTGTGTGTCTGTCAAACAACTGATTCACTACACACACTGCATATTGTTATATGGGAGGTGTGCTAAAAAGACAACCGCTTTACTGACCAAGCTGGGTGTAGAGCGGTCGTCTCCCAATTGGAAGGTTATAGGTTTTTTGACGTGACAGTGTCTTGCATGGCCGCTGTCTCCATTGATGTGTGAATGTGTGATAAAGGGCTGCAAGGTGGCGCAGTGGTTAGCGATCTTGCCTCACACCGAGAAGGTTGTGGGTTCCTAAAGGATCACTGAGGTACTCCTGGAGTGAACAGGAGTATAGTGAATTAGTAACTGTTAGTTACTACTAGTTAGTTACTATGAGTGAACAATGTTCGATTGCTCATATTTGCATGTAACTAATGAGCTACATGTATAAGGTACATTTTACCTTCATGGTGGATTTGTGTTTTTCCGCTTGTCTTTCAGGCTTGTTGATGACAGGTGTGTGGTTCAACCTGATGCTGGAGACCTCGCCAATCCACCCAAAAAGTTCAGAGGTGTGTTGGGTTACACACACACACACACACACACACACACACACACACACACACACACACACACACACACACACACACACACACACACACACACACACACACACACACACACACACACACACACTGGAAAAGCTTATATAGGTTTCAGTGACTCTCCAGGCCTCTGGTGGATAAATATCTATTACCTCAATGTGCAGCTTCACCATATTAAAACCTCTGCGTGGATCCTGACCTCAGTGAAGTGAAGAGTAATTCCTGTGAGCCTGAATGAGTTTTTCTCCTCTTCAGATTGCCTCTTCAAGGTTTGTCCCATGAACAGATACTCGGCCCAGAAGCAGTTCTGGAAAGCCAAACAAGGAAAACAAGGAAACAACAACACACAAGGGGAGCTGTTTAAAAAATTACAGGTATAGTATTTTTTTTCTTATTCTGCACCAAGAGTTCATTTTGAGTGTTTTAAGAGAACTAACATTGATGTTTAATTTCCCAGCATGCAGCTGAACTGGAGCAGAAGCAAAATGAGTCAGAGAACAAGAAGCTCCTTGGAGAAGTTGTCAAATACAGTAATGTCATCCAGGTAAACATAGATTGTCTAAAGACTTGATTTTTTCCTGTTTACCAAGGTTGCGTCACTGTCACCCAACCCCTCATACCTTAGGTTGGGCCGCCACAAACAATGGTAGTGTTTGGTTTCACTGATTGCTGAGCTCTTTGTTTCTTTTAAGCTGCTATTGTATTTAACTGCTGCCACATGTGCTGCCACATGTGCTCAAGGCAGTTGCCATTGTCCTGTCACCTGAGTAAGCTCACCTTATCAAGAGTCAGTTTTTGACCATTGAAATAAAACCCTGACGTTAATTGTGACTCTGTTCAATCAGGAATCTGGTGCTTTTTTGGTTGCGAGGCGCTCCTGTGAATAACGTCAACTAAAATTCAGTCACATGATTAAGCATCAGCTCTGCTGTTTCACTTCTTGGTGCTAATTTCTTTTCTTCCCTCTTTATGATAAGTGAGATAGTAAACCTTTTTAGAAAGATGACATATCCTGAAAGAAGGCTTTATGTAAATGTAATCAATATTTTTACACGTTTATTTGAGCCAATAGTTTCGTAATTGTACATCATAAGACTAAGTCATGTATTTCTCACCTATGGGCAACTTGGAGCCACCAGTTGAGCTCAAATACATGTTTTTGGACTGTGGGGGTGGATATGGGATCGCCCTGTCAAAACCCACGCAGGTGCAGGGACACAATGCAAAACTCTGTATTTGAACACAGGATATTCTGGTGTGAGGAGAGAGTGCTAACCACTACACAACTCAGCACCTGATAGACACTGTTTAGGTATTCACGTTGTGCCAGAATAAATCTAATCAGCCTGATCTTTCTTTCTCAGCTCCTCCACATAAAGAGTAATAAGTACCTGACGGTGAACAAGCGCCTCCCTGCTCTGCTCGAGAAGAACGCCATGCGTGTTTCACTGGATGCTGCCGGGAACGAGGGCTCCTGGTTCAACATCCAGCCCTTCTGGAAGCTCCGTAGCGAAGGAGATAATGTAGGTTTCTGTCTGCTTGGCGTCGCCTCCGTGTAAACATGAAGCAACATATCAATAACAACTTGTTTCTTTTCTTCATGTAGACTGTCAGTACATTGTTTGTCCAGTCCCAGTAACATTTTTGATTTGTCCTTCTCCTTTGGCTTTAGCATCCTATGGTTAAAGGTATTGCTTTTGATTGTGCTTGGTGTTTGTGTATTGAGCTGAACACAGATCATCATGGAAAAGCATGGTTTTAACACCTTTTCACATGCATGCAGACTGTTTAAGATTAAGCTTGAAACAACCACTTAGATTTTATTATTTTTCTTTCCATCACTGTGATTCACTGATGCCTGCTTTATCATAGCTTAAATATTCTGGAGCAGTCTAGCACAGCAAAGTGACATGAAGCACCGATTCAATAGAGAAGCCACAGTTTGCTTGTGTGTGGCTGCTCAAGTCAAGAAAGAATGAAGTTAGCATAGTCACAGATGATGTTGCATTAGAGAGCATGGGAAATGCAAATGTCGATACAACAATAGGTAGGGTAGTTTTCTAACCATACCTTTTGTATGTCCATTCATATCCTCCGACCGTGATATGAAAAGGCCTGTTTGCTGAGAGCAGATCTACCTCTCTTGTATTAAACCCTGTGTGTTGCAGTAGCAACCTTGGAAACACAATAAAAGGAAAAAAACAACCTTTGCATGGATGAATTTGTAGATTCTGTTCAATTAATTTAAATTAGTTAAAATGTGTGTAAACTGCTACTATTTGATTTGATTTCCAGGTGGTGGTTGGAGACAAAGTGGTGCTGATGCCAGTGAACGCCGGACAGCCGCTTCACGCCAGCAACATCGAGCTGTTAGACAACCTTGGCTGCAAAGAGGTTGGTAACGCCCAGTGGGGTGTTCTTCCTCCTAGGGGGGTGCTGGAAAGCATCAGGGGGTCCACATCAGCAGGAAGACCCCTGGTGTCAGGGTGATGCCTTTTGCCAGCATCATTTAAAAAAAAATATGTAACCATGAAGAAAAGTACTAAGTGGAACTTGAAACTGGACTCGACCTCGAAATGTTTGGAAAGTCCAACATGATTCTCTCTCTACACTGAAACATTGCAACATGTATATGTGCCTTTTATGGTTTTTGTTGTTTATTCACTTATGGCTGCTTCATCCTCCAGGTTAACGCCGTGAGCTGTAACACCAGCTGGAAAGTCACCTTGTTCATGAAGTTCAGTGACTACAGGGATGACGTTTTAAAGGGGGTATGCAATTTTATCCTCTTTAATTTGGATTATGTAAATAGTAACATGAGTATTTGTGCATTGACCTGATGTCTTGTGTGTTATTCTGTTTCAGGGAGACGTGGTGAGACTGTTTCATGCCGAGCAGGAGAAGTTTTTGACCTGTGATGAATATAAGACGCAGCAGCAGCACATCTTCCTCAGGACCACACTGAGGCAGTCTGCCACCTCTGCCACCAGCTCCAAAGCTCTCTGGGAGATTGAGGTAAGCGTTGGCCTAAATAAACTACTTCTTTGACATTTAAGGAACTTTAATAATGCTATACCAAACATAATCAGCAGGTGTTTATCACACAGAAGTGCTGTGGTCAACCTTTAACCTCTCACACAAGTAGAACCTGTTTTTATCTTCAAGATAGGTGGGAAAACTGACACTAACATATAACACCAGTCAAATACCACAAAGGTGAAAACCTTGTTCACCGAAGATAAACCTTTCTCAGCTCAGTTTGAATGAACAAATGTTTCACTGTTTGTCATTTGTGTCATAATTTAGGACCTTTAATCGTGAATTTTGGCCTCAGTTTCCTCATCAAGCACAATTTCTTCTTTGTGAGTCTGTCTATCGTGCTGCATGTTCCTCTTTATCAGTGTGACGAATTCAAGATCCTGTTGTAACTCTTCTGTTTGTGCCAGAATGTTCTCTGGTTACAGTATCAGTTGTTGAGCCAGTGAGACAAACATTTCTGACATACTTGCGCACACATTAGAGATGACTCCTTCTGATTCATTCGAACACTCTGGTGAAAGGTGTAATTATGTTGAAAGACTTGCAACATGTCATATTTGGTCGATGATGATGTCATTTCTAATGAGATAAATGTTACATTCAATTGAAAGTTATTATTATTACTATTGTTGTTGTTAACATAGTTTATTTATTCATTCATTTTGGAACAAAATTAATATAATTTGAAGATAGAAAAAACAAAAGACAACAGGTAATCAAATCTGAGTGTACCATTTGGAGAAAAGATTAGGAAAAGGTACACAATTCTTTTATCCCCACCCTCTTTAACTAACTTAGTACTATGGCTGTTGTTAATGATGTGCATAAACATTACACCACTACCCCACTAATATACTATAATTATTATTTAGTTTTATATACAGTACACGTTGTTCACGTCTGAATATAAAGTGCTTTGACAACAAAAAAAGCAGGAAAAACAATAATTAGAGAAGCAACATTTAAAATAAGCAAAGGTGATTAGAAACCCAAAGAAAAATGCATCTTTTATAGTGACTTTATTCAACTTAATTCACCTAGATCATGATCCTGCTGACTGTGATCAAAGCACCGGACACCCTGGACAACTCGCAAGTCACAATCAGAGGACAAACGAAAGGGAGCACAACTGTCACACACATACACACACACAGCTTCCTGACAGTCAACCTTAGTGGATCTGGAGAACTTAGTTCGCAAGGTCTCCACTCCTGGAATCAAAGTTTGAGGGCGAGAGCGCAAACAACTACATCACAGTGTGGAACAAGCAACATGTGAGAGAACAGGACGTACAAATAATGAAATTACAATAAAAACAATACTAAGATTGGACTTAAAGGTATAACATGAAGTGCAATGTAACTTTCTAAAACTACATAAGTAATAAAAATTGTTTTGAAATAAGTTACAGATTCTACAAACCCAATCTGTTCAGGCAGCTTGTTTCAAAGCCGAGGGGCCCAGCTAGCCAAAGCTTGAGTCTGGACTTCAGAACATCTTGGATTTTCCCACCTGAGCATCTACAGCTGCAGTTTCCTGAAATGTATGACAAAGCCAAACCCCGGCAGATTTTTAAGTACTTTTTTAAAATCACATCTAAAACACCCCGAGAACCACTGCTGAGAAACAAAAGTTGGACTTTGGCTCGTTTTACACAAACCTGCTGGTTAGTTGTGTTGATTGAACCCGTTATTAAACCAGATGTGTTGTAATTCCTGCACAGATGTAAAAATATGAGTGTGATGAAAGTCCATCCACACTATATCACACAGACACACACTAAATCATCACAAACCCTGGTTAATCACTGGTTCTGCTGGGTGTGTAAAGCTTCTTATTTTGTGTCTTCTTTGGAGGTCGTGCACTACGACCCGTGCAGGGGTGGAGCCGGTCAGTGGAACAGCCTGTTCCGCTTCAAACACCTGGCGACTGGGAACTACCTTGCAGCTGAGGTCACTTACATTTTTTCAACTTGTATGAAAGTTTTTGTTTGTGTATAATTTCACAGTGCCTTCAAAAATCAGCATGCAGTAACAATCATATGGTCTTTTAAATTGCAGTTCGCCGAGTATTTTCCAGCTTCAGGTTAAACACAGTTAAAAGAGGTTTTGATGATGTGCTGTAGGTGGCAGTATTCCCATTGTTATAAGCACGATCAGCAGTGTTGGATTGTCTGGACTGTGTGCTTTTGGTGGTAATGATTGGGACTGCCATCAGAGATTTGTGGAACTGAGGCCACTGTCTGGTCACTTTTCCTGCAGGTGAATCCTGAGTTCAAACACAACATGATGGAGCCCAAGGGAGAGGTGAGTCAGTCAAACGAGCACGTTTTACCCGCAAAATCACACACATCTGACCACAGATTTGAGGGTCACAGTGGTCATCAGAGACAGATTTATGTCATTATTTTGAGCACCAAGTTTGATAATTACAGGTTACGACACCGTCAACTTCAATAATGTGTCTGTTTATACCGTAGAGTGAATGAGATTGCTTTCAACGAAAGAGAAAATTAGTTCTCGATCAGTAGAGAGATTGAGAGAGTTTAGGTGGAAAGAACAATTATCTCAGCAGTAATAAATTCAAACTTCAGGCTCTTGTTTGTCTCCTCATCCTTTAGTTATGCAATACCACCAGTTCGGCTCTCCTGCACTCACAACAGACATGTATATACACACAAACTCTGCCAAACTCTATATCCAGACATTTCTCCCAGCTCTAAGCTACCATGCACATTTGTATTCTGGCAATGCAAGGAACGTACACACAAACTCTCCCAGCCTCACACACTTTCTCATGCACATGCTGAATTTCAGACACACAGGGGGCTCCTTACATAA
>OMNM01065127.1:4724-18272 GCA_900302745.1 Parablennius parvicornis | reverse complement strand
TCAGAACAAATAACGAGCAACCTGATCTCAGAGGAGCTTCAAACAGGTTTGAACTGGTCAAGAAAACAGCCTCAAACCAGTTTAAACCAGTCTAATAAAACAGCCTAAACCTGCCAGAAATCAGCTTCAAACAGGTTTCAACCGGCCAGGAAAACAGACTCAAAATAGCTCAAACCAGTCCAAACAAGAACTTTAAACTGGTATGAAACCAGATTCAAACAGGTTTAAACCCATTGGGGGGGGGAAAAACTACTAACAAATACAAATCAGTTAAAAAAAGATTCTGAAACAAATCTGAAACTAGCTTCAAATAGGCTTCAACTGGTCAAGAAAAAGAGCATGTCTGTAGCCAGTTTCAAACAAGCCAAGAAAACAGCTTATAACGTTTGAACCAGTCAAGAAAAAATCTCCAAACCAGTCCAAAAAAGACTGGTCTGAAAACAACCTCATAACAGATTCAACCAATTAATCCACTGAAAATCAACTTCAACTCATAGTGCATCTAGAACGTCATGTGAAGTGGGAGTAAAGATGGCTCTCAGGATTCCACAGCTTAAACAGTTTGACCTTGCCTGGCTCCAGCAGGACAGAGAGCAGACTGAAGCGAGGACGTTTGGATCGTCAGTGTATTTCAGTGAATCTGTCAGTTTGTGGTCCCATTCACATTAGATGTTTACCTCCTGTGGTTGTGTTTCTCCGTTTGGCTGTCGACACTCAGCAGGCGTGGAAAAAGTCCTGATCGCCTCTTCACCGGAGACTTCACGTTATACTGACACCAGGAGACAGAAATTTGCTGAGTCAGCAGAGCACTGAGCTTCACTCCATATGAAAATATCAAACATGTGATGGAATCACTCAAACACAGAGGCACCGAACTGAAACTTGTGGATTTTGCAGAAATCATTTAACATAAAAAAGAAATCCCAAAGCTACGTTGGTCCAGAAAGGTCTGCAAAATCCAACACAAATGTCCTTTAAGCTCAAAATGTTATTTTTTCCAAAGTGTTTTGTTTTTTCTCACCTCCACACTGATGTGTGCCAGACCCCCTCCACTCAGACTGGTGGGTAGTCCTGCCCCGCCCCTAGACATGGTCTCCATAGAGACGCTTCGCCCTCTCATCGCCCTCTGGGATTCAGAAAGTCAATCAACATCAGCTTTCCACTTTTTCGTGTTAATGAACAATCTCCATCTACTACCTTCTTTCAATAGCAGCTGTCAGTTAGTTTTAGGGCCCGTTTACACAACAACGTTTCATGTAACAACACACGTTGACACTGCAGCAGCTGACACACTGACAACGATGCAGTTAGTATGCCGGGCCACGGGAGGGCGCTAGGGCTTGTTTTTGTAATGAAACCACACAGACATGTGTGCAGAGAACAATAGGCTATAAAGGTGACCAAAATCGAGAGTACCCGACATTCGTGTAGACTGATGACAAATCAGATGCTATCAGGTGAGAGTCTCAACCATTAAACTACCGATATGGACGAGAAAACTAGAATACTGACCACGAGTAAGACAACTACGGGTTCACCATGTTTGTTTATAGGCGCATGAGGAGAAGAAACTATTTACAATGAGAGGGGAGGTGGAAGAGAGATGCACATGCACAATAACAGCACTTTATCTCTGCAGGAGGGAATCACAACCATGAAAGAAACTTTCCAGTTTAGGAGCAGGTATAAAAACTTCACAGATGCATGGATCCACACACCGGTGACGTGTAAACGGCCCCCCCATGAAGTGATTAAAATTTTGCGGATACACTCGTAAACAAGGCCTCAGTTATGATTTCCCCCTGAACTGTTTCTGGACCTTGATGGACTCCAGCAGTCCTCCGTGGGCGTGTCCGTTCTCGGATCGTCCGTCTTCCTCCGCGCCTGACGTCAGTCCCAGCATGCTTTGGGAGCGCGACTGCAGCTCGTCGTTCAGACTGTCCAGCAGGGCGGCCCGAGTTCGCTCCTGAAGAGAAACACAGCGAGGACCACAGACCCCCGACAGATTGACTGAAATACACTGACCATTCAAAAGCACTTGCTTCAATCTGCTCTCTCTGTCCCCTTGCATTGGAACCCTTCTATTTTTTGGAATAAATGTGTTTACATGGTTTTTGATGTCCAGATGAAACGGTTTCAGCACATTTTGAGCGGCTGCTGAACTTGTTACTATCTTGTTTTACTTTAAGTGTTCACAGCTGTCGTACATTGCATAGAGAGCAGGGATGCACCGATACCGACACTGATACTAGTGCAGTGTCCGGTCCAATGCTGCACCGAGCACTCGGAAAAAGATTCTCAATACGACCCAGTGAGAACTTTGTGATGTCATGCATAAGCGACATCCCCCGAAGCTACGCAAGAGAGCACAAGTAATGTCCGCGGTTTAGGGATTCTTTGATAGTAATGAGAACAAGGCCGTAGCCGGGATTTTTTCAGCGTGACGTGTCATGTGCATCACGCCGGGTGCGCAATATACGCAGCATTGATTCTGAAACGTGCACACTATTATTTCTTAAGTTAAACACATGACATTTTTTGGAAATAAAATGGTGCAATAAAAATCTGCTTTGCATAATAGATGCATGCCAAACTGAAGTATTTCTCATTTCAATCAGCTTTTAATACAATAGTATCTTTTTTGGTTGTATCGCGCTATGTGATTGAGATATGGTACATTATCATGCAATGCTTTTAAAACAGCATTCTTCATTTGTGGTGGTCATTTAACACTTCAGAATATAATGAAAATAATTTAAAAGATCAAGAAAACTGATCAATGACAACTTGCAGAACGTCAATGAAAAGAGATTCACACTCCTACTGTTGTTTGGACAATAAACATCTTGAGCTTCTTCAATGAAAAGAAATTCACACCATAAGGTGTGAAAAATAAGAAAATAAAAAAAATTAAATAAAAAATTTGCGTATGGATTATAAATAAATGTAATACAAACTCATATCGGTACTTGTATTGGCAAGTAGCTAAAGGATAGTACTGGTATTTGTCCTTTGCAAAAGTTGTATCGGTGCATCCCTAATAGAGAGCATCCAGGGATCAGCACAGACTAAAGTGTGCAGGTTGTCGGTAGTTTCACCTCCAGCCGTGCGAAGCGATCGCTCTTGTAGCAGGCGAGCTCGGCGTTGATGAGTTTGGTGAGGAGAAACTCTCTGAACTCCGGACCCTGGAAACAAGCAGAATTAGCTTCAGGTCGACTGTTTGTTTACTCCAATCAACTGCGACAGACTGCCATCTCACCTTCTTGAAGACGGCTGGATTCGGAAGAGGCGGGCCGAACGGCGGGACGTCTTCTCGTGCTGTGACGGACACCTGTCGACCACAAGACAGATATCAAAGTGTTCACAGCTGTTCTGCAGGCAGCAGAAGCAGAATAAAGGAGCTGGTAGAGGAACTTGGTTCCTGTGTTGACTGTTAATCATCAATCACGTGGATCCTACTGATTTTCAGATCGTTTGTGAAGCATGTGAAAAGGTGAAAATGGTGATTGAACACGGACCTTGTAGGAGGTGTTATCACAGCAGGGTTCCTCCGCCTGCACCAGGACGAAGGCGTGCAGAAAGTTGGAGGCGATCATGTCTGGGACGAAGGGCGTGGCCTCTTCTTGGAACACCACGGCCACGATGTCGTTGCCTATGTGACGCTTCCTCTGCAGCTGAACAGCGTTAGTGTCACACGTTAATCCTCATAACAAAAGACTCTTACCTTTCTGCTGGCATTATTCCGCCAACTCTGAACATCCCTCTTGTCACCATCTCATCCTCAAGTCAACAGAATGCACCTCCAACGATATCATACTCATCTCAATCCACTGTTTCTGTTCAAAGTTCTAGGACAACACACAACTAAAAGAAGACCGCTCTACCAAAGAGCAGCACCAGGGGCCACAACTTTTATGATCAAAAGAGCAGTTTTTGCAGATTTACACCAAATAAAATTTGTTTGGAGCCACAAAAATATAAATTCTCCAAAATTAAGAATAAACATCAAATTTGCTTTACAAACAAAACTTTAGGTTGCATTCATAAAGTGACATATGTACAGTTTAGATGTATTTATATTACATTTTTAGTTCTTGATGGCATTTTTAAAGCTATGATACTTTAGCTGTAGCTATTTTATGCATCTGGGCTGTTTTAGCAGCTTTAAATATATATAGCTGATGTTAATTTTAGCTATGCTACCATTTTTCCCAAAAAAATTTTCCTAATTTCTTTCTTGTTTTTTTGCTTTTGTTTTCTTTTCTGTAGTTTTTTCCCCTTTACTTTTTTTCTTCTTTTCCCCTTTCCTGAAAAAACCCTGTAACAGCAATTATACTTTTCGGTTAACCATTTTTACTGTATTCTTTACCATTATTATTTGAGTAGTTTGAGCTATTTTATCAATTAATTGGCAATTCCAGGTATTCTGGCTGTTATTGAGCTGTTTTTAGGCTAAATGAGTAAATTGAAAATCAGTGTGGCATGTAAATTATTTTTAACAAATAATTTTCTGCTACAGGAGAGCTGAAGAGCCTCATGTGGCTCCAGAGCTGCAGGTCGCAGACCCATGAACTATACTAAACATCTAATCTGGACTCCACACTACTGATAACGTCCTCCTTTCCTCCACCTCAGTGCTCCCTTTGACACCATCAGTTTCTGCATCCTCCTCACCTGACAGACTTTAGTTCATCTCCATCAACAACTGCAATCCCTCACTGCGCCCCTGCTGCCCTTCTCCACTGTGTCTCTCAGTGTTCAGTCCTCGGTGCCCTCCTCTTTATTCTCCACTTGTCCCTCTAATAATAACCCACCATTCTGGACTCTGGTTCCGCTGCATCACTGATGATCTCCAGCTCCTCATCTCCTCCAGGACAAACTCCACAGTCTCCTACTGAGCCCTGACACCCGGGTCAATGAACCAAACTCATTCCAGTCTCACTTATTATACACTATCTTCCGGCCCTGACAGTTCCAGCTCCTGAATTCATCTTTAACTTCTGTTAGTATCTAAAGCATCTTCGACTTCCTGTCTGAATTTCTTCAGATTCTCTGAATGTTTTCATATCTTTGTACTACTGTTCAAGTGCGTTCTCTTCATGTTTTTCCCAGGCCTGCAGTACATTGTGCTCTGTCATGTGTGCTGTATTCCGTGCTGTGTTATGTAGTGTCAGACTGAATCACACTGTGTCCGGCTGCTCTGCCGCTGATTCATGTTGTTTTCCCGTTCTCTACCTGCTGGGCGTCGCCCTCGGTGAAGGGCAGCTTGGTGGACACGTGGAACATGATCTCCTGCTGTCTGTGGACGGTATAGATGGATTGAGACCCCGTTTGACCGTGAGACACGTCCAGACCACCACGAAACCTGCAGAGATTAAGGACGCGACTTCCAGTCTCTACCTCTAGGTTTTTAGAGGAACACAAACAATGTCTGTGTCGTGAGATCTCATTCTGTGAGCAGGCCATCTGTTGCAGTGTTGGCTGGTCTCCTGTTTTATTTTGGTTTTCTATCTGCAGCCGAGTGTTAAAACACAAACGGCCTCCAGCAGAAACAAAGCTTTATCATCAGTTTAATTAAAAAATATATATTCTGAGCCTGAAACTGCTCAGGAATGACACAGCTGGAATATCTGATGGTTTAAAGACTTTTGCAATAAAACAATATTAACCATGAAACTGACAATCACAAGCCGATGATCACAGTTCAGGACTGACACGTTGATGCAGAAAAACACAGGGTGTGTTCCCAGTCTCACCCTTTAAAGTCCTGCAGCTCCACCGTGTCTCCCAGCAGCTGGAGGAACTCCGTGAAGGCTGGCGTCTCTTCGTTGTTCCTGAAAAGTTCCTCCTCTGACACCTGACGGACAAGTGACACATCACATGCCACATTCATCACATCCACCACATATCATTTTCATCACACCTTTCACATTACTTCAATCAAATCAGTTCAAACTCCACATTGGCCTCATGCTCCTGTCCCCATATATCTGTCTCATTCACCCATCTCATCTCACTTTGTGCACATGCCACATTCGTCTCATCTAACATATCATACAACCTTCACATTTATCACACTTCAGCTGGACCACAGGTCACAATCACATCATATTTCACCTTTCCACTTGGCTGTGTCACTTTCATTACATCCCTCAAATGTCAAATCTATAACACACTCATCATTTCTGTCACACACCACATCCAACCACAACAATCTTGTCGTTTTTAGATTGAAAGAGGCGTCACTGATGAAAATTATTGTACTTTTAAGCAGCTAATGAATAGAAAGCATTTATTAAAACTATTCTTTTAATCAACATTTTTGTATTTTAGAATGCTTTGAAAGAAACCTATATAAATAAGTGCAAAATAAACTGCTTTTTTTAAGCTCTTAGATTTTCAGTCATTAATAAATATGAACATATCTAAATATTTATAAACATTAATAAACCTGGACACACTTGATAAATTCTGAACACATTTCTGTTTGTGTGCATTTCAAAATAACAATAATGGAGAAAGTTGAACCTGACCTGCAGCTTTTTAGTCAAATTTCTCCTTTCAAACAGTAAAGTAGAGGAGATTAAATACCAGAGACTCACTGCTTGTTGTCTTCATCTCAACATCTTGTAAAAACACACAAGAACAAACCAGAACTGACTTTGAGCCAGTCACTGAGCAGGTCTGGCGATGAGCAATTTAAAAGTTGCCTCAAGTCTTGGACATCAAATGAAGCCGATTGGTTTAATTTCATGTCAGTGACTCTGATGTTGATAAGTAATTGGTGAGATCGCTACTATGCCCTGCCTCCAGGCCGCTCACACACAGCACTCAAATATCACATGTACTAACACCTGGCTGTCCTGTCAGATTCATGGTCTATAGACATCACGGTCACATGCCACCATCACATCTGGTACATGCCACATATGTCATGGCAAACATCTTGGTCAGTTTCTTACATTTTAACATCTTTGGAAACACTCTAAAAGACAGATTCCGGCCAGTCAGTACTTACCTGTCCAAACCTCTGGTAAATGATTCCAAACTTGAAGGTGTTGCTGACTTCGTGTTCGTCATAGTTGACGATCAGCTGAGACGCCTGCAGACAAACAGAGAGAGGTGAGCTGAGTCCATAGTGGCCTACGTGACAGACGGACTGAGAGGCGTGAGCTCACCTTCGGGTAGAGGACAGGACTGAAACGAAGACCTGCCACCTCGTCGCACAGTAGCTGCAGCAAAAAGAGAAGGAGACTGATTGCAGGACTGATCTCAGCTCAGGTTCTGCTCAGATCCTCACGGCTCTCACCTTGGCCAGCTCCGGTACGCTGGGGATGTCCGTCAGCTCCGTCAGAGATAATCTGTGATAGACGCTCTTCACCCGAGACCTGCCGGGACAGCAGAGACTGACTTGAACCAGAGTCCTGGACCAGAGTCCTGGACCAGAGTCCTGGACATTTTCACTTGGGCACCTTTTTACTATGAAGGAGAATATTCACAGAACGACATGTCAATCAATCAATCAATCAACTTTTATTTGTAAAGCGCTTAATCATATCAGCAGACATTTCAAAGCGCTTTAACACAAGAGAAGACACAGAACCCAACTAAACCCCTTCAAAGCAGAGGCAAACTGCCACAGTGGCCAGGAAAAACTCCCTCATGAGGAGAAATTGTCAAAAACTCCAAAATCAGGATGAAACCGTGGGACGGACCCAAGACTCTGGAAGGGCGGCCATCCGTCTTGACCAGTTTGGTGAAATAACAAGAGATAGGACAGGAAGAGAAGAAAGAGAAAAGAGAGAGAGAGAGGTATAGAGTGGCAGACAGGTCATAGAGTCTTGGACATGTGACTTTGTGGTTGTTACCTTCACCAACAAATGTTTGGGAGAAAGTTATGTTTTTGTTCACAAGCATTTATTGGTTTGTATGTATGTATTTTTCCAACTTTTCACAAAAACTATTGAACTTAATTGCATGAAATCTCCAGGGATGATTAGTCATCAGCCAAGGAACAATAGATTAGATTTTAGGATCAAACATCTCCTGGAGAGAAAACATATTTTGTCCGTTGCGGACACACTGGAGGTCTGCTGTGAGTCGTCAGTCAGGGCTGCAACAAGGAAGCTGCCGTTAGCTGCCTGCCAGCACAATGCTAACTCCGCTCTGGAGCTCGTATCTCGGTTCGGCAAGTATCCAGAAACATCGGTGTGAGCGCATTGACTCAGGCAGTGGTTTATCTGTTTGCCCCTGCTCAATGTTTCACACAGTGATGTTGCTATCTGACAGGCTAGTTAGCGTCCTATGAACTGAAGGCTATCATGCTGGCGATGCTAACTCTGTTCCGCAAACCAATGTGGCGTTAGCGAAGGTCTGCGCTCTACCGAGGACCCTTTTCTAGTTGTTGATGTTTTTGTCACTGATTGATGGTTTGCTTCCACAGACTGGTTAGAAGTGAAAGTCTGTGTTTGTGATTGTCGGCACCTGATGATGACGTGGAGGTGCTCCTCCTCCTTCTCCTCCTCATGCCTGACAGACAGCAGAATGTTTCCCAGAGTGCCGGCCAAGCAGCAGAAGTTGAGATGCTCCTGAGAAAGAAAGAGAGAGAGGGAAGGTACATTTACCATGTTTGGTGAATAAATGGTCTGTTTTAAGTTAAATCTGTGGGCTGGAAATCATAGCAGGCATCAGTGAACAGCTTAGAGAAGCTACCTGAACTGCACCTGAGTGAACTGAAGCTTTGCAAAACTCCTCCGAATTCTCAGCAAATCATAACTCCTTCTACCAACAAACTTTCAATTGGAGGTTTGATTGTACGACTAAATCTAAGGCCCATAACACAAAAAGTGCCCGTTTGTAGCTTTTTCAGACAAATGTTAGAGAGAAGACAATTTGAGCTTCTTTTTAGTCAAAGACATTGTGTGTATAGAGAAAACTGTGGACGTGGCTCCCGGTTGAAAACAGAACATTTCCACTCTCCTTCACTTCAGGGTTTGGTCCCACTTAGCATTGCTCCGTTCACTCAAAGTAATTTTTTTCTTTTTAATTATGTGAAAATATGTTAACAAGAAGTTCTCGGAAACAAGCAAATAGATGTGATGCTTTTGAAGCTTGAGTTCATCCTGACCTCACCTTGCCCAGGAAGTGCTTCCGGTACGCCCGCACAGCCTGGTTCATCTCCTCCAGCCGGTACCCATAATCCTCTGCTTCTTCCTGCTTCCCTCCCCGTCCTTCCTCATCCTCCTCACTCCCCGCGCCCCCATGAGGAGGAGTGGGGGGAGGTGGATCCTCAGGATCCTCGATCCAGTACCCTCCGAACTGAGGGAGGATGACCTGAGGGTACGGCGCCCCCTTCTCCAGCACCTGGAAGCACATGGGAAGTGATATAAAAACCTTCCCACCGTTGGCTCATGATTAATGATCCATCGTTACCACTTTTGGCGTTGACTTAGCAGCTCCTATCATAGCATGCAAGAATTGATGGTCAGAAATTATTGTGAGCAGTTTTGAAGTCAAAGTTCATGAAAATGGACGGCGGTGGCTGTGGTGAGTCGTATTGATGTGACTGTGTGTGTGTTTGATCTCACCTCCTCTATCCTGGGATAAGGAATGTAGTCATCCTGGAAAACAGAAACATGTTTGATGTGACCATTGGGCAGCTTTCATCTCTATAAGACTTTTCTTCCGTGAGTGAAGATCGGAAGAGAAGGCGTCACGGTGAACTGATAGATGGAGGAGATGCAACGTGACGACAGATGACGCCTTGAATGTACACAGATTTAAATCATCCTCGTTTTTCTTTTCACACTTTTCATACTTTTATTATTTGTCCTTTCCCATTTGCGTTTTGATAGATTATTGTCTCTTTTTTTTGTCCCTTTGAGTTTATCTTTGTCAGTTTATAGTGTTCAGTTAGTATTTCTTTTTTTTTTTATGATGACTTTATTGAGTTTGTGTGAAGATATTTTATTTTAAGTGCCCGTAACTCAATTTTTAACCATTTTATGCCTTTTTGAGACACTTTTCTTTTTAAAGTTTAAATAGGATCAACTTTCTGCAAATAAGTGGTGTTTTTCCTCTATTCGTGCATTTTTTTTGTTGGTTTGTGGTCTATTCACCTTTGTTTGTCACTTTGTAGGCATTTATTGTATTTTTGTGGTCAATTGCAGTCATTGTGTTATGGGCAACTTTGTGATTACATTTTGTCACTTTTTGGTTATTTATTGTTATCTTGTGTTCATTTCTTTTATCAATGATTTTTTAAAACATCTATTTGAGGCTGTTTTTGTCTTTTAATTCATAATTTTCTATTTTTGTCTGAACTGGTTCAGTCTGTATATTTCTTATAATTTTCCTTTTTGTGGTTGATTTGGTTACTTTCAGTGCGTGTATGTTCTCATAGCAGGACAGACACTGAAATGGATCATGACTCTGATGAACGAGGGACTGATGAATGAACGAGTGATAAATGAAGGACTGATAAACATGCTAAGCGAATGACTCTGGGGTTTGGGGATAGATAATGAGGTGGACAAATGAGTGAAGACACACGGACGTGCCTTCTGTCTCTGAGGGAGTGTCCTGATCTCGGCAGCTTCTGGGACCTGCTGCGAGGACGTGGGAGAGGAGAGGACAAGGTTAAGACGGGTTGCCTTCAAAGAAACATCCCGAACCGGAAACTCCAGCTTGTCCATGCACATTCACCAGAATACATGAGTCCAAACAAACTCTGTTTCACACCGATGATAAATAAACACTCAGAGGTCAGAGGCCACAACACCTGTCCCACCGCTCATTAACATACCATCTTATTCCAACATTAGAAGAGACGAGACTGTTACTCACAGTTCTGTTTACACAAGTGACAATGCTTCAATTTTGCGTTTTAGTTTCAGAAAAGTTTTGCATTTAAATGGCAACGTTTTGAAAACGATGTGCGTTTGCATGGAAACAACAGAAACACTGAAGACGATGTAGTGTTTCTTGTCGGGCCACCAGTTGATGCTGCTTCCATGTATTAAAATCACCTACAGTGTGTGTGCACACAGAAAACGGTAAGCTGTGAACATCGTAGCAACTTTAAACTGTGTCTTTGACATTTTAGTATCATCAGTGTCGGATGTTTGTGAAAAATAAAATGTATCTCCAGATGATGGTGTAGTAAATGTTCACTTTATTAAACAAGCGGTTGAAATTTGAGAGTGAACAGCACACACCCCACATTCATTGTTGTGAATGAACCCTTCTTGATTTACGATTTACTACAACTCTAGCACGCATGCCAGTACCAGTGTTTTGGAAAAGTTGCGTTCTCCCCTGCTTACACTGAGCATTTTCAAAAATTTCCACTGTGGAAACCGTTTTCAAAAAGTTCCAATCTAGAAGTCGTTTTCAAAAAGTTGCATTCTCAAGCCTCTGTCCACATGACAACGCCATTTCGTGTAACTACATCCTTTTTGGCCTATTATTCACACAGCTGAGTTTTAGGAGCCTGACAACGAGGTTGTTTTTAAAACGGGTTCCAGAGTGTAGAAATTTAAAAACTTGGCTTTGACGTGTGGATGGACAACACACACATTAGCTGACAACGATGATGTCGTGCCCCAACTTCTCGACCTGATAACCCAGCGACCGTCTCCATGACGTCACTTAACAACAACAATGGCGGACTACCTGCTCCAGGGCCTGTACTACAACCCGTGATTAACATATCCAGGATCTCTCTTTGTTTCCTGGGTTGACTTATCCAGACACACACAATCCTGATAACCGTTACTACGAAGCAGGTGATCATCTCGCTAGTTCAACCCAGAGTTTTCCCTTCAGGATCAGTGCGTTCACATTAAAGGGGCGGAGTTTGCAGTGTTGACCAATCAAACACATGGAGAAACCCTGCAGAGCAGTTTACAGATGACTGGAGAATCAATTATTCTCTGAGAATATGAAGAATTAAAATACATCCACTACGCTAAAAGCAACACTGTTGCCACGTCCAAAGCCAGAACATTCCTGACTTGTTAATGCGTGACTTGGTGGGATTATACAATATTGATTAATCGGAAAATATAAATGGATGGCATTGTGATTACTCAGTTTCACTTTATTACAGCAGAAACATTTCAGGCAGAACTTCCTCACTGCTCTTCATTTAGTTTATATTTACCATTCAGTTGTTTTGAGTTTCCTCTGTGCGAGTGTGTTTTGGGTTGGAATACAGTATTAATTTATCACCTTAACGGCATAAAGAGTTCTACATTCCATAAATTCATGTTTCTGCAGTTCTGTCAGCGTGACCGTTATTATTACCTCGTTATTCCAGATGGACCTTTGTGGAGCTAAACAGACTTGGAACGAGTCAAGAACAAAAACATCCTTCAAATTCTCAGTGACGGCGATTTATGTTATTAAGTCAATGAGATCGCTCTAATACTTTCACCACTCCGCTGCAGTTCAGCACTGAACCTGCGCAGCAATCACCATCATTCAAGAAATGGGCAGGTCATTTTCCAAGAGATCCGATTGGTCAGGAGTCGGAGCCATTACACTCGATGTGATCTAATTGAGAACGTAACCTGCTCGGGAGCACGGTAGACATTCAGAGTAAGTTACTGGAATGATTCATCCCGTTGCGAAATGAGCGAGTGTCGTAGTACGAAAAAACCCTGACTTAATCCTTTAAGTTATCTTGATAAGATAAAATCCAGTGTCATAGTACAGGTCCCTGGTCAAATTGCAGACGGTATTGATGCTATTTGGTTAATAAGGTGAGATTTGTTGATTTTGCAGCTCTTGTTGTATTTCTGTGGCAGTTACAGCGCCACCTATCAGCCTGGCATATATACTACATCAGTTTGAGTAATTTTCAGGCTGTCGCGTATGCAGATATCTTGTGGACGTGAAACTTTTTAAGTACGACGAGTAGAAAAATGATTGTTTTGGCTCATATGGACAGGTCTCATGAAAAGAGTTTGTAAAACAGGTTGGTAAAGACCAGGTGGAGAACTTTGAGGGCATCAAGGATGTTAATGAAGTCCACTGTGTGAGAGCCATGTGTGAAGGCTGTAGGGGCCATTATTTAGCATTATTAAAAGACTCTTCGATTATTGAAACGATGAAGAAAACAAGTTTAACTTTGTCTCCGGTCAGTGTGCCGAGACTCAAAGATAAATCAGCTCTCACCTCCATCTTGTCCATCATGTCAAAAAAGTGAGCTGACTGCAGAGAGACACAAACAAAAGAGATCGTCATTTTCACCTGTTTAAGACAAAAATGTACAAAGCATTCAAAATCGCAAGTAAGTTGCCTTTACAAATTAGCTACCAAAAATAAATACACGCTCATATATTTCAAAAGAGATTTGCTCAAATATTTACCTAAATACTGATTTAACGGTCAATTGCAATATACATATTGATGACTCATAATTTAAAGCGAGACCAATTCACATGGCATGTGATGCTGACTCATGGTTTTCAGTGGGCCAAATACTGCTGACTCACAATGTGTGTGTGTGTGTTACCTTCATGGTGGGGGGTGCGGTGCGGGGGG